>JARACY010000216.1:0-118914 GCA_029255725.1 Scrobipalpa atriplicella
GTGTACTGTGATTGGGAAGATTTGGTACTTGTCGAAGATATAGATACTCCATGAAATATTAGAAGATAAATAATACTAAGGATTATGCATAGCACAGATCTTCTCTGCAGTAATTTTTCAAAGAAAGTACCTAACTAAATTTCTCAAAAACATTAAATAAATTACTTTTTATAAATAGGTATTTTCTTCCCTATTTGCAGAGCAACAACAGCTAAGCGTATAAGTACGAGCAGACAGAAGAAAAAGAAGTAGTAAAAGTATTTTCAAAGTTTAAAACAAAACCAAATAAGTGGTATAAGACAAAACTTTTTGGGTGTGGACCTGCGTGATTATAGAATAATTATTCACTGAGAAAAGCAACATGCAGATTAATCTGTAATATTTGAAATAACAAAAGAAGTCCGTTATTTTTTTGTAAACTCCGGTGTGAGAGTGCCTTTATTTATTTATTTTTTCATTAGAGTACCTGCTCAAAAAATCATGAAAACTCAAGTAGTTTTAGTCGCAGTAATCAGCATCCCTAAAGGCCGCAGATCCGTGAGCAAGGGTTGCATCACCGCGCGACGCCACCCCTAGCACGCAACTTTCGTCATGGCCAACCCTATCACACATTCTGCTCTATTTGCACCACAGTGTAAACGCAACCCTAGAGAGCAGTTTACATACTGGAAGTTCCGCGAGGATTTTGTTAAAATTTTGGTTATACTGTGGCAGTTCGTATCGTAGTGTGTACAACATTGCATTTATGAAAAGCACCCCTTTGCTCGTCACGCCGAAAATAAAGTATATTTTTTTATTGTAACAATGGCCGCGAGATAACTAGTTTCCAGTGTAAACAAATTGCTCTATTCTTTGGTTTGAAGTCGGTTTTGTATGGTTAGTTACAATAGGAACTTGATTTTAATAAGAGGTTGTTGACACCAGTAAAATCAAGAAGTTTTAGGCAAATAATTATAGCAAAATTTAAAAAAGGTTGGTACTTGGATTGGCTAATTTAACTAGGTATATTTATGAGACAAATTAAATATTTGTACAAATATTTGTTACGTACAAATTAATGTATAGTCCGCTTAAAAATTGCAATAACTTACCAAAAAAATATTGCTTGAGAAAACTTAACCAGTAGCTTTTCTAAAAAAATACCTTTTGAACTACCTACAATGAGAGGTGAAAGTCAAAGGTCAGACACTAACTTCAAACATTCCTGACTCAGACTTGACAAGACACACAAACTTGAAAGCGCAAACCTGGCTTACCAACTAACATTTTCACTCACTAGAACCCCTATTTCTGTGTTATCTAAAACTATTTCTCAATTTTCCAGCTGAAAAACTAACTGGCAGCAAAAATGCATCACTAAACTCCTTTATTTCTATAACCATAAGTGCGAATTTTGCAAATTTTTGTTTGCGGAACAAAGTTGCAGTAAAATTGCTGACGCGAGTTATTCTCAAACCGACAGTCGCTGCTGATGCGCTGACGAGGCCTAGTAAACCCGGTACAAAGGGACATGACATTTGCTGATCTCTCGAAGTAGAATGAGGGATCAAGTGACACCGTTTGGGGTCTGCTGGCTGTGCAAAAATATCTGGCTATTTTTATTACTTCGAGTTTAGAATAGAGCTATGAGAATCAAAATAAAAAAGTACAATCCAAGGTTTATAATTTACTTGCACGTCAAAGCTGCTGTAGTTTTCATTATGAATTAAACGGTACTAAATTAAAGTTTGAAAAGGCTGAATAACAATAATGTAAATTGTATTAATGTGCGATATTTTCATTGTAATGATGTTTAAAAATATGTAGTCCGTAGGTTTGCAGTGGTAGTGCTTGCAGAATTTTATAAGCTATAGTCTGTACCTAACCTATTATCAAATAACTTTGACGCTTTGTAGTCGTCAAATAAAACGGTGTCACATATTTTTAAAATTTGTAGAGTACTAAAATTGTTGGTACTTGTTTTGTAAGTAATAAGTTTAGGTATACAACAATAAATCACACTAAATAGCTACAAAACTTTCCATTTATAAAATTATTCGACAAATCACCAACGATTGGAGGATTTATTACCGTTGTTGTAAACCCATTGTGAACATTATTTAGGGGCCGAGTGTACCATATGTGGCTAATTTCATACCACATCGCGTACGAGAGGTTAAAATTAAAATCTCAATTTGTGTAAAGTCAGGGAAGATAATGTAGCACCTCACTGTTATTGTTTGAGCCAGAAATAATAGGCATTTATTTGTATGATAAAAGACATAATTTTTTGTCTGTAATTGTACAAAATGTCATGAGATGATTTTTCTAAAAAAATCTATGATGAAATTAATAAAATTAGAAATTAAAATAAATTATGAAAATTACGACTTAAATTATGAAAACTTAAGACTTTCTTATCCATTTTGCTGTTATTATGAAAAAAATGTGCTTAATTAGGTCAGACTGACTTCTAAAGCTTGGCGGTAGCCTCGCTTTAGCTGTAGTCAAAGATTGTCAACCCCCTCTGATTTGGTCTGTACTTAGATTCATCTTACGAGCCTTCCAAAGCACTGAAACACAAATTTTGTTATCAAAAAGAATGAGCACATATCCCAGGGGTAGTCAATTGCCATCATTCTACCTAAGCCCCACTTACTACGGCCCGTATTAGGAAATGTGCGAGCGTTTCGGCAGGATTATAGGTAATGCGGCCCGACATGGCTGAAATTGACCCCATATGGCGTCGATGCGGCCCCAAATACACGCCATCTTTAAAATTAATCGGTGACACTTGGGTGGAAGGATGAGCAAACATTAAAAGTAGACAAAATACGAGATCATGTGCCACTTTTTTATTTAAAATGTATTTAAGTACTAGAGATAGAGTCGACAGAAGAGTGAGCTCAGCTCACTCAAAAGAAACCTGTTCAAAAATCTGATTAACAAAAAGAAAATCATCTTGGTCTGATGAGCTTTGGGGCATATTTCAGATAGGATTGAACTGTAGAGTCTACAGTATGCCAGGGAAGAGAAACAGCTGGTACATTATATTATACATATTAAACATATTCTAAGACGTCGGTTGATCGAATAAAGACGTCATACTATTTGTTCCTTACCTATCTAAATACTAAAATAGACTAGCTTACACTAACACACAACAAGCTTAAAGAACCGAAATCCTACTCGCTAACCAGATTATCAAACTCAATTACCCAAAGTTTACACTATCCAGGGCTTATCAACTTGCGGGTCGCACACACCCGGTAATATCGCGGACCGCCAGCCATCCTCAATGTTGGATTGTTGACACAAATGTCGCCAACCCTTCTATTTGCGGTTATTGTTTCCTTGATTCGGCCCCGCTAATTAATTTACTCGCAGCCCGCGGTCGACGCTGATTGGCCACCCCTGATTCTGAGCTTTAATATCGCTTGTCAGAACAACCTGCGGTTTGATAGGTATTGCAGGGGTAATAAAGTAATAATTAAGTTGAAGAGAAGGGCCGGGTAGAGATTTTCTATATTTTCCGCTCGACGAGACGGGGTTTATAGGGGCTATAGGTACCACAGAATATAATAATAGTACGAGTACATACTCGTAATTTAATTATATACAGTTTTTTTTATTAAACAAATAATGAATATTTTCAGTTGTAAAATTCATCCATTTATCAGATCAGTGAAATCATAATTGTGAAATTAATGTTGAAATCGTTTCAGTATAGAGGTATATTATTATAACGCCTAATTTAACTGTGTACGCTCATGCCGATTGACATCATAAAATCAAAACACAAACCACAAAAATAGGTTTGTTAATCTGCATTCTCCAGCAAGCAATAACGTACTTTCCAAAACAATGTTTCAAACATCAAATCGTCTTTACACACATGAATCTGCAGTCGGCGGCAGTTAGCGGCTTGCGGGGAAACACCGGCTGTGGGGTAGCACCACAGACTTAGACTGGAAGGTAGAACACGCGAGTCTTCAAACTGCATGAAGCTGGCCCTCGCGTCTAAATTTTCGTATCTACTGAGCCAAAATTTAATAGAGGGATTCAAGGAATTTCTATTGCAATTTAGGCACTAGTTTGACAAAATTACTATCTGAAAGCACAAAATAAAAATTATATTATAATACGAAAACCCAAATCTCCCTCAGCAATTGCCAGGCTTGGCAAAAACGGTATTTTTTAAGCTTTTAGGGCTTTGTATGCATTCAGGTGATACAAGGGTGATAAAAAATGAATTTAGGTGGGTATGTAAATATTGCAATTTAAACATTTTTACAAAATTTTCACCGCAAACACTCACCCACTTAATTACCGCTGGATTTAGCCCAACTCAAAACTCTGCACGTAAGGTAGGTCAAATTGGGGAATCTACCTTATCTTGGTCTGAGGGATTCCATGTCATGTAGTACGGGAAAAGTTCGTGCGAGTTGCGGTCGCTACCAACAACCAACCAACCCTTTGCGACACAGTTTAGCTGCTTCACGGTTTGTTTTGGGTCAATTTCGGTGTTTTAAAGCAGTGGTTTTGACAAGGACTCTTTTGCTTTTATGTTAGCAGGAACCACAAAATGTAACTCACAACATGTTGTAGGACCGTATTTATAATCAGCTCTCAAGAGTGACAGCAAGTTTGAGTTCGTATCAGAAATGTCACTTCAGTACAAAACGATCTGTCAAATCCATACTTAATATTGCTCTCACTCTTGAGATCGCTTTATAAATACGAGCCGTAGTGTTGTATTTCAAATAGTAACACTGTTATATTTGTGCTTTTTAAGTATATACGCAGGACTTAATCAGAAAATTATACCGTTGCGTTTAACCTACCTGAATACAATTGATTCGCCGATCGAAAGCGTATAGTCCTCTCCTTTTCTTTCGTTATTTTTCTAAAAGAATTTAGCGATTAGAAATAGCAAAAGGTTTATAATCTACAAATAAATTCAACAAAATGATCCTCCTTATTAAAATCCACTTTAAAACTTTAAACTATGATACCATAAACATTACCCTCATTTCAGCCCCTGAAACTCACGTCGACGGGAACACGGCAATCGTCACGGAGGGGTTTTATGGTCTGTGACCGAGGAGGTTGCTGCTTTGAAAAACCCGGCCAAGTGCGAGTTGGACTCGCACATAAAGGGTTCCGTACACAATTTAATAATTAGTGATATTCTTATTTTATTTTTTAGTTTCTAGTACTTAGCCCCCTTTAATTTTCTCTCATTTTTATAATTTGTTGTCTGGGCCAAAAAAACGCTAGGCAGATGGAGAAGAATATGGTTACGATGGCAAGGGAGACAGAAATACAATCATAGTCTCCCTCTTGTCTAGATAATTCAGCCCGCAACAGACGGACAGAGCTCCAGCAAAACCGGCACCCTTTGGGTACGGAACCCTAAAAAGCGCACTTTAATTTCGGCGGGGTAATAGCGGGCTTGGACGCACCCGTGCGTGGCGCCCGCGTATTTATTTTATTACTTACCTATAAAAGTTCGGCGTTTAGGTTCAGCACGGGTCTCATTCCGTTTAAATCGTCTTCGTCTTTGGTTGCGTAACCGTTTCAACGAATTTAATTGCTAATTTTAAATGGATAGGATGCGTCATAGCCAAAAAGATTCGTCTCATCATCATCATGCCTCTACTCTTCAAAGTGTGAACAGGCATCATCTGAGTGAGTTCGCTCCATAGTCGATTGGCCAAGATAAGAGACGAGAGCAAACCATAAAAAATACAAATACCAACTGAAAATCTAATGCGTTGGGATGTTTACCATACAGCATTCGCAGTTTAAGATGAAGACACACAGGTAGCGCTGCTACCTATAGGTTATATCTAGGACCAATTATTATGCGAGAAAATTTAATTCACATAATTTTTCTCCACATATCCACATTGTTTTTTTACTATACTAAATTCTTAGTATGATTTTATGAGTTCGGATAAAGTTATATAGCTTCAACAATGAACTATCCAAAAAACTTTACGTTCAAAAAAGTTACCCTCATAATTTCACACATTGTCTACATCCACAAAGGGCAAATTCACTGCAAATGGCCAAACTTGGCGACAAGAGAGCGTGTCCACCAAACAAGGCCCCTGTGGGCCTAAGGAGGCCCAACTTAGGGTCAGTTCAGACCAAAAAGCAACGCGACGCAATTTTCAAGAGCGTGATAAAATTATACCGGTTGTAAATAAAATGCAGAACATACTTTACCTTAGGGTGTGAACCTACCTATGAATCTGAACAATTTTTCCCAAGAAACATAGGTCGAAATTATGAAAACAGTATTTTTATAATTGAATAGTTTTTTGCACTCACAACAATAACTTTGCCCTCCCGTACAAAATGCCGGAGTGCTCCGGAATCTAGAATGCCTAGTATGTTCCTTGGTGAAAGTTGTTCAGTTTCATGAAAAAGTTCCAAAGTTTGGTTAGCAAACTTCATTTATTATGTTAGAAAATAGAATTATAGAATTTGCTGTGCAGCGCGATGCAATCACTACTAAGCGTCCTGGCATCCTGGCGCGGCCGCTATTACAAATTTTGTAAGGATGCTAAGCTGCTTCCATGCTGGACTGGGAGTGATAGAAAAACGTAGAATGTGCCAGCTGCATCTCCTCCCGTGCATGATGTAAAAATCAGCTAAGGGAAGCGAGGGTTTCAGTGTATTGCAATTTAGGCGATGGGCTGACAACCCGTCAAATAGCAATATACATAATCATCATTTGTATTAGCCCTCGAAACTTGTCAGACGTGGCGCAACAACCTATGTTTAGGTCGTTTCTGCTCTGCCTACCCCATTAGGGATACAGGTGTGATTTTATGTATTTTATGTATGCTGTAAGCCAGTGTACCATACACTACGGATTCAGATTGCGCCGCGCTGTGTAGAGCTCTTCAAGCAGCTTCGCGTCACGTCGCGTCGCTAGTCGGTTTGAAATGACGCTTGCCGAAACTAGGGCTCCTTCCCTTTGACTAATGGCCAAGCAATCGATAGCGAAGTTTTTTGCGGCCCCTCGGGCGCAGACAAATTGTCTTGCGAGAAGAAATTAATTTGACAAGTCCGTTTTGCCCCTAGACGGCCATATTAATTTATTTGGACGTGAAAAATTTGGTGCGTCTTGTTGAAGTTTACCGACACGGGGGAGGATCGGAAGTAGTTCGATTTCCGGCTAAGTAAGTAATAATATCTTGGTTTTAACGTAGTTCTATTTGTTAAGATTTCAATATGATTTTTGACGTTTTCTGTGCACGTCAAACTTCTGATCCCACAAATGAACCAAGTCAGAGGCGAATTATAAAACTCTCATATTCCTGGGTTTATTGGATCCAGATTTAATTACTCGCAACAAACTAATATTATTTTTCATTCTTGAATGAAAAATAATTTGACATCTTTAGATACAGGAAGAGTACCATAAGACACAATTTGACACCAATCAAGGAGCTAATCAAATCCTCAAACCAAGAACTATCAACCCCAAAAAGGAAACAACTGATATCCTGCCAAAACTTCCTTAATGCTTGTCGAAGTCCCCTCGAATCAGTTACCACCTATACATGGACATAATGACATCAGGAAAAGTCGAGGCGTATCGGGAAAATATCTCTGAGGGGAGGTGGATTTATGACGATCTGATGATACAATCGAATCAAATAAGCCATCTATAAATCAATGTCCGATCTGAGAGAGAGGTGTGGAAAATATTCACTGTTTCTTCTGTAGTTTCGTTGTTTACGGCTTTTTGAGGACGTAGGGTGTATTGATGGGGAATCGTATGTCGCTTTGATATTTAATGTATTTTCTGATGCACTTGGCAATTTTTAAAGTTTCCAAGTTTCACAAGTACGATATTGCACCTATGTATGTTACAGATCGATCAGGCAGGTGTTAATGGTCCAATAAACAACGCCAAAATTGACACAATTTGAGAAATATTTTACAGATAAAATTGTCTGTGACTGGTTGTCATATCGAAACCCTTGATCCTTCTACTGAAATGACTTTCACAAAATGCATTGAAAACGACATTGATGGTAAAAAGTTCTGATTATAGTAGGCCTTTTAAGACTGCTACGATATTGAAAATAATGTAATCTTTAAAATCATCGAAACAAAATTTAAACAAAAAGAAACAATGATAAACGACAATCGAAAATATCATCCATGACATATTATTATCGGCGATGATAAACCGACGACGAAGACGGGCCGAATTTGGCAGATGAGCCGCGTTGGCGTGTGCGCAGGACAAAAGGCGGGCGTGCGCCAGCGCAGATGAAACCTTTCTTTATAAACAAAAGCTCGGATTCAATTAACAATGATCCGGCGGGCGGTAATGAGCGGTTGCGTGGATTTATCGGCGGGTACCCGACAATTAAACGTCTTTGTTCGTGTCGGTGCCAGACGACACCGGACCGCCCCGCTTCGTCTCCCCCGCCCCTCGCAGACGACCTCACAAAATGTTCCTTAGATCGCATGGAGGTAAGAAGGCAGGTGATATTCAACATAATGTTACACTCAAAAACAATTCAAAGTTTGGAATTGGTCTAAGCACCAGAAAATTATGACTCTAGTAAGATAATACTGCCTTCAAAATACGTGGATACAATACAATTAACAATAAGTATAAATAAAAACTCAATAACGCAGATTTTTGAAGACAAGATTTCAATTTGACTATCATCATTAATCTAGGATTCAAGATCTGTCAGAATTTTTAACTATCAAATACCTATATCAAATACCTATATCCCAATAATTTTGCATATTTTCCTCTAAAGCCTGAAAGAATCGGACTCTTGTTGACAAAATAACTCAGAAGAGTTAAACAAAATATTAGTTTAATATCTTGGAGTGTACACAGTCCGTACCTTGCACCTTCATACATCCAAGTTGTGACGGCAACAAAACGGCGGGACAAAGACAAAAAGTGAGCCCTCACAAGTCGCGGTATTGTTCCTTCCCGACGTGTGGACAAAGTACTACACGGGACCCGACACATGCCTAATAATACCTACCTCAAATCAAAAGGATATGACCTCAGTGAGGAAAGCAAAAATAAGGAAATTATCTATATCTAATAATATCTATCTATCAAAAGTTTATCTTAAAATGATTATGGATGTCAAAATGAAAGGACAAGAGAGAAAACTTGTCAAACATTTCAATTCCTAAGTTTTAATTTTTACTATTTAGTCTACTTATTTGTAAGCCAGTCAATACTACGGTATTATTAGTGACCACCATAGATGTGGTGCTGGCATCAAGGTTTTATATTTATCACCTATCTGATACAAAATTCAATAAAATTGTAAATACACAAAAAACCTTTATTCGTAGCTAAGTAGGTTTACCCATTGTGAACATAAAACATGTATCTCTATTGAATTCTAACAATCAATTCATCAATCGATCCAACGAGGGCTATTGAAGATCTCCAATCGATTTCCAACGGGCATTGTGCCTCGTGTTAGCCGTATCTAACACCATCTTCATCACTCGGCGTTTAGTGTGATGACTCGTCATTTTCAGCTCCTACTGGCTCTATCGTATTAAAAAGAGTTTTTTTACATCCATTTCTGCTTATGTGTGATATGTGTGATGTAGTTATAGTCCTTGTGCAGTATTATGCAGCACTTGAACAGCATGTCGTAAGTTTTATGCTCTTGAGTGGGGATTGAACCACTGATGTGTATCAGACACGGACTTTCAATCCTATCCATTCAAGTTTGGATTTAAAGTTCTTTTTAACTTTTTTTAAGTCTACAGGTACAATAAGGTTGAATCTACACTATGAAACAGCCTAACAAGCTTTTCTATACTTTGAACACTTTTATAGTCAAAATCCATTACTTAATTACGATTTGCGGATTAGATGTGACTGTTTCTTACTCTATTTGCTCAGGAATTTTGAAATACTGAATTTCAGATGTTGTGTGTATGCTAATGTTTTTTCTATGTATGCTTAAAATAAGTTTAATTCTTGTCGCATTACAAGAAAATACGAAATATTTTGAAATATAGAGACGTTAAAAATCAAATATTATATAGTTACTTGGTATCATTGTAAGAGGATGTAGATATAACATCGAAAATGATTTGATAATCTCCATAAGCAATGATTTTGTATTCAATGCCAGTCATCATTTCGCCTTGCGTCATCCTTTCATACTTCATACGTTCATTCAAGAGTAAGTTCATTCATGTTGATACCATTTTGATTGAATGAAGCTTTGGAGCTCATACGCCATATCTATTAAGCTTTAAATGCGTCATTAGTGAATGGATAATTATATTTACGAACTAAAACGTGGGCTATTCTTGTAATTACATGCCTACTAGTTTTGCATGGATGATACATACATACATACATACATACATAAAATCACGCCTTTTTCCCTAATGGGGTAGGCAGAGCAAAAGTGACCTAAACATAGGTCGTTCCGCCACGTCTGACAAGTTTTGAGGGTCAATACAGATGATGATTATGTAGGTATATTGCTATAGTGACGGGTTGTCAGCCCATCGCCTAAATAACAATACTGAAACCCTTGAATCCCTTAGCTGATTTTTACAGCATGCACGGGAGGAGATGCAGCTGGCACATTCTACGTTTTTCTATTACTCCCAGTCCAGCATGGAAGTTCATAAGTGCATGGATGATCAGATCATATTATACATAATACCTACCTCATATGATATTTGGTAGTTATATGGAACTGAAAATCGCAGTAATTTAGAATTATAGAAATATATTAGATTCTTCGATAAAAATTACGTAAACTAGTTAAGCTTGTGTTAGGTAAGTAACTGACTGATTCTAATTATGGTTTTTGGTGGTTGTATACTTTGTCTGCTTTGATGACAAAACACATTGTATTGGATTTTTTGAATATTGAATCATACATACCATAACACATTTCTATAAATCACATTTACCTATGCCTATAAACAAGTCTAAAAATAGCCCGTATCACAGACAAGGCCTATCAGAGCCAGTGGGAGTGGCAAGTGCTCTATCATGAGCTGTGTTTCCATTGAGGCTGGCTGGTAAATGACTTGCCGTTCCTGACGGATCACAGACAACTAGAGATTATAGACCGGTTGAG
This sequence comes from Scrobipalpa atriplicella, assembly GCA_029255725.1. Taxonomy (NCBI): domain Eukaryota; kingdom Metazoa; phylum Arthropoda; class Insecta; order Lepidoptera; family Gelechiidae; genus Scrobipalpa; species Scrobipalpa atriplicella. The sequence continues at coordinate 11,112 of JARACY010000216.1, forward strand.
TGGAGTGGTTGTTTGTACTTTTAAGTCGTCCTGTTTGAGTAGATTGTTAAATGTAGACTGAGGAAGTGTATTTTGAGGAAGTGTATCTTTTTGCACCCAATTGAGTAAGTTTGTTTATAGGAGTACACATTAGTTGAGATTCATTATATTATGTAGAACATTACATTTTACTGTTAAAAGAAGAAGATTGATGATTTTTAAAAGAAATGAGGTTATGATTTGTATTAATAGACTTTTAGCTCACCAAATAAATCATTCAATATTATAACCATTAAACAAACCCCGTATGCATCTCCGAGTTTTTATCGTCTTCAAGCACAGACTGACTATCCAGGCATTTCACCAGCCGGGACGTGATTAATACAGTCCGCCCCACCCTACGGAGCTGCGCGTGCGCTTTGTCTCCGCGCACGTAGGCGCACATCCTGCGAGGCGACGTGGGACGTAGTGTCAACCAGACTTTAGCTACAGCCACCGCCTTGTCACGGCTTTCGGCATCCACTGATGGCCTTGATAGCATCAATAGTCGTAGTTTCTTCATCCAAGAAATTCGAAGAAGATAAATTATTGTTACCGTCCTTTAGGAACCACCAATCTGACACTATACGAACCAACAATACCAATTAACGAGGTTTTTGTTATCCACTGATGGCTGTTTATCTTCAAAGCCTATCTCAGCAACCTGGAAGAAGCGATGTGAACCAGACTATAGCTACAGGCAGTGCAACATCTTTTTTCTTCATCTACTGATAACTTAGCAGCCTTTAAAGCTTCAATTGTTTTTGTTTCCTCATCACCGGAATGCAAAATAGGGTAATTTTCGCCGTCCTGCGTGACAATGTGGGACGTGGTGTCAACCACTGACATTATAGCTACAGTCACAGCCTTGTTGTCATCATCCACTGATGATTTTACAGATTCCTAAATGTTTTTATTTGAGAGGATGTGGGACGTAATGTACACCACACCAGAGCTACGAACACAGGTACCACTACATCTCTGTTTTCTCATCCACTTATAGTTTTACTGGCTTGATCACTTCAAAAGCTTTTATTTTCTCATCAGTGGATAGCAATGTGGATAAATCGTCGCCGTCAAGTGCACCAGGATGAAAAATCCCTGAATGGGTGTTGTGACATCCCCGTAAGCGACAGGTAGGCGATGATGGTGCAAGCGAGTGGGCTTTGCCACGTGTCGGTGATGTATGTCGCGAGGATGTTGCTGGTGACTTTTTTTTTTCGTTGAATATTCATGGCATGTAAAACATCGACAATATTTTTTTCAAACGGAAATTATTATTTTTTTAACTACAAAATTAAGTGGGACGGTTATATTTTTATAATTTTAGAATTAATTATTGAATAATTGAAATCACTCTGAAATTATTGTAAATGCAAACAAAGAATCGTAATCTCTTAGGAGTATTTATACGGGAATTTATTAATTGTGACCTCACTTCATCGGCAACTCTGTCTCTGAAACCTCTGCCTGCAAAAGAATTATGAATAAAAAGAAACCTAAAATACAATAACATCATAGCTCCAAAAAGATCCTAATTAACTACTACAAATTAAACTTTTGTCCCGAAATCCGACAAACAGTCATTTTATCTTACTATTTAAAAAGAAAAGCTTCCAGAGCTTCCATTGTCAACGAAACTACCGCACATTTGCTGTAATTACGGGCCGCACAATCCCCTGTATTAGCCACCTCTGCTTCGTCTAGCTGCGGTGCCTTAAGGCTATCACAATCATATCCACCAACACGGAAAACTACACTTCCAATGCTTGCTAAGTTCCAAATGTTACCACTATCAGCCTTCAGAGCACTGAGAAAATCATCAATGTATAGCGTTTGATTAGCAAATACGACTGCAGACTTTGATAAGGGTGACAGGGTGTCAAACCTATGATTAGGGCATTATTAGCGGAGGGGATTGTGGCGAAAGCAGCCAGTTTCATTTGTGGGACCAAATGGAGTATTAATAAATTACAGTGAATAATTGCATGCCATGACGTCAGTCAGATGTGGGATGAAATTGACCCTATCTAAAATTTTGCAATTGTGACCACAATTACTACAATATAAAATAGCATAGAACAAGTGAAACAAAAATACTTAAAAACTGACTGGGTTGCGGTGGGGAGAGATTCGAATAAAAACGGTGTACTTCAAAATTTAGACGATTTACTGTGAGCAATGTATGAATAATACAAAATCGACATAAAAGGACATAACGGGACATAACCACCTAACCACTCAAAATTCAAGTACTCCCAAAAAATTAATAAAGCCTTTCACACCCTGTCTACCCATAAAAGCAAATAGGTAATTATTTAAGAAAAACCCTTGAAACTTAAAGAATATTGAAAACGTCATATCTGTGAAATCTTAGAAAGTAATTTATACGGACGTCCAATAAAGTTTCTTCAATTGCTTGTTTACAAATGGTTAAGGGTTAAACATTCCATGCAAGATCGGTATCGCAGTTGTACCACATCCGCAAGCAAATGTCGTTTCAATTAATCAAACTTAACGAAGGCTTTAATTAAAATTAATAACGTTTGGACGCCATCGACGAGCGACAACTCGCTACAGAGATAAAAAATTATAAATGTTTCGAGCACTTTCATTTCTGCATGTCGACAGGTAAGTAATAAAACAAGGATGTTTCGATGTCTGCAAAACAAAGTGTTTTTTTAATGGCTATGCTTTTTTGGTCAAGAGACCATTACAGGTGATCGGATGATTAAAAGTCGACGAACTCTACGGAACAAAAGTAGGTCGTCAAAGTATACTACTTTAAAAATAATATATGGGTTACCCTAGATACTTATATATTTTCTTAAGTATAATTTGAAGCATGGGTTAAGAGCATGGGTATGCTTTTTATTTCTCTAAGTATCCTTGTATCTTCCATGCTGGACTGGGAGTGAGGGAGAAACATAGAATGTGCCAGCTGCATATCCTCCTGGACTTGCTGTAAAAATCAGCTAAGGGATTCGAGGGTTTCAGTATTGTAATTTAGGCGATGTGCTGACAACCTGTCACTATAGCAATATAAAGATCCATCTGAAACAACCCTCAAAATTTGTCAGACGTGGCGGAACGACCCATGTTTAGGTCGTTCACGCTCTGCCTACCCCATTAGGGATAAAGGCGTGATTATATGTATGTATGTATGTATCCTTGTATCGGGGTACCATGACCTAAGTTAGTTTACTTACACAGAAAAAAACAGAAAGACTTAAAAAGAATATTTGAAGTCATCATTCAAATATCTGCCCAAACGGGAATCGAACCTTTAGTCCTTAACATCACACTGGACAGAGAAACTGTCAATTTTACTCAAATCAATCCATTGTAGGTACCAACGGAACAATCTGATAGTAACTTTATCTTTTTTGTCTCCGCTGCGAATCCACGAAAAGATCGTCAAAGAAGACAAAATGTATAAATAGACGTAATTTATAACGATCGATTGACTGCCCCTAAGCCCAACAATCTGAAAGTCACTAAAATGATCTAATTTTTTAGTGAGTGAAAAATTGCGGCTACTTCTCGGAAAGCGGATCGCGAGAAATCCTAGAGTCAATCAAACCATTTCTGATTGATGAAGTCGATTTTTTGTCAAATCTCGTGCGTCCATTTAACTCGTAGATAAAAAAACTTAGCTGAACATGCAACAATGGCCACTTTTTTCAACACAATGCGAGCTGTAGCCTGTATGCGATCATCGATTACTTTTTTATCGACAAAAATATCAATAATCTGTTTACGCCCACTGTTAATTCCAACGTCAAGTAGAATTTAAACCTGACACGTGTTACGGAGCGAAAATAATTTTGTGGGTGCGTGATGGTGCGCTTTTACCACTTTTATTTGTTTCTTTTGGCCGACGCATCGTCGAGAGGCATTTAGTGCGTGACTAGCGTTTTTTTATTGCATTTGTATTGAAAAAGTGGTTGTATCATTGGCTTCATTGGCTCCACCTGACGCACTAGCGCTATCTTTACGAAATCGGCTTTTACCATCAGCCAATTTAGCAAAGTGAGCGAACATCATCGCAACCATTAGTGTCATAGCCCGACCCGAGACCCGGCAGTAATTCCCGACGTTTACTATCCACTCTAACGGTTTTTATGGTATTAACAGAATATGGCAGCTCGTTTCCCTCCAGTTATATAGCTTTCTCACCAACGCAATTTGTTTATACAAATACATATCGAATATCAACGGGTAACTAAAGGCCATCGGCTAGTATTTACGATAGTCATCGACCGCCATAAAAGACACTGATTGTATCAATATTATTTCAATTCCCTAAACTCTCGGCTTTCTTGCGTGCGCTGGGGATCATTACCAGGTTCACACGGCGCGCGCGCATGGCCCCGAAACATTCAATAACATAACTTATAACTCGAAAACGAGCCTTCAAATTACACAAAACTGACAGCTTTAATATTTGCCCTTGGCCGTGCATCGTGGACGGCAGAACACCTCATGCTGAGCTTTTAATTTGTTTCATACATCCTTTCTCGTAGTTTTTTCTCTGTTTTGTTTGTGGCTGGCGGTGATCGATCGTTTGTCCGCTTTTTTACCTTGTTTAATTTTGGAAGGAGCTCGTTGTTTCGCCAAGTCATTAGTGCGTCGGTGTCGTTGGGACTTGGTCCTTCGTTTCTCGCTTTTCAATCTTATTGTTCTGTTTGACAGCTGCGTTGTGCTAGACATTGTTAGAATGCTACATCTGACGAACAAGCCTTATCGAGTGTTAACAATGCGGTAAAAAAAGAAGAATGTGACAGGAGAGAAGGAGTAATTGATGGGGACAATTAAATTGCACAGTGGCGCAATAAGGCATGCTTAAAAAAAGTTGCAAACGTCAAAGGAGCGATTATCAACGGTCAGGGGATAAACGGTGATGAATACGTTAACATTACATGAGGAACGCGGTCGAACTCAAATTTTGACAGGAAAATTGGAAATAATAAATCACTGTTTAATTTTGGTTTCACTTTTGATTGGTGAAACTTCTTGGTGATTGTTTGAGGAAATGCCATCGATATGTTCGTCTTTTGCAATAATTATCAGCGTTGATTGATAATGCTAATAGAATTCCTCATTTACGTATAAAATCAAACAGCTTCCTGAGTTTCATCAATGTATGATCTGATCAAACAAAAATTTTGGTCTCCTTTATATATCGTAGAGTCCAGCTTCTCTTATGACATAAAAGAGTAATATTCCTAGTTCTAAAAACAACATCCATCCATATGCCAGATAAGTATACCTACATCATCAGGAAGCTTTGAAGGATGGGCTGACAACCTGTCACTACAACAATATACAGATCTATCTTAAAAAACCCTCAAAACTTGTCAGTCGTGGCGGAACGACCTTTGTTTAAGTCGTTGACTTTCTGCCTACCCCATTGAGGATACAGGCGTAGTAGTATGTACGTTTGAATTGCTATCACATGAAATACAGTCTATAGCAGCATATAGCGCCTGGAACGTAGTCACTACTGCACAAAATAGACAGTGTTCTGGGAAGGCAGGCCCGCTTATCGTGGCAGTAAATCAATATATGATTACAAATTTAATGCTACTGTTGGATCGTAAATCGCGGGGTTTGAGTTACGAGGTACCAGGGAAGCATCACCACGCGTGAGGCCCCCTAGTGGCGCGCGAATGTCGACGCGGCGCTTGCGCAGGATAGGGATGCAATAAAATAAAGATGGCGTAATTAATTTGTGCTCATTTTTTACATGTTTTTGTTGATGTTTTTAGCTTTAAGAATGATGTCTGGGAAAGTAAACAGTTTAACGAATAAATTGGACCATTTTGCCCGTCTTTAGTGAAAAGAGATTTTTGGAATGATACAGTACCTATAAACACTAATATCCGTGTTATTCTGGATCAAAATAGCAACACTCCAAATCATCCCGCAGGTGTCGTAAAATTCGAATCAGGGTTAACTCAGGAAACAATCTTTTAATAAAAATAATAGACTAATTTTAATATCATAAATGTAGCAATACCTCTTTGTTGCACAAAATGCTTTTTCAATCCACAATACACTTGCATAACTCAACTAATACCACAATTTATAACAATCTAAGAGCAACTGATAAGTAAGGCTAGATAAATATGGCGCCTTTAATAAATAATACATTATTATACCGCGTTATACTTGCAGATTTATATACTTTTAGTTTCCCTATCGATATCGAGGATCTATCTGAGTGCTGCACGCAATTACTTGTCAGCACTATAACTCGATTTCAAACCAAAACTACTTGAATTCATTGCCGAGTGAAACAATAGAAGAATGTAGAGCTCCTTATTTTGCCAGAAAAGAAAACGTGGTGAGGCTACTATTGGTTTCAAATACCTACTTACTTAGTAGAAAACAAATACCTAGTATACTCTTCTTTACCTGTAAAGTTAAACTTGTTTTTTTTTTCTATTTAACTATTTTGTACGATTGATAAAACAAAAAGTAAAGCTAGATTTTTTTCTAAAATAGGATTTGATTTATTTGCTGCACGTTAAATCAAAATCGTAAAGCACAGCAACATGATTCGTCAATGTCACAGACTAGACAATGGGCTCATATTGAACGCGTCGAGAGCGCGTGATATGTTGCGCTTACGCTTCCGGTGGTGGCACTGAATGACTGTTTTTACATTAGACGGCACGGAAACGACATGATAACGATACCGTGGCTCTGTTTTCCACTAGGACGGTAATATCATCGTCAAAAAGTTTACCTAGTCCCAATCTAAACGCACACACAAACGCGCATGCTTCGTACAAATTTATACAAATCGAATATATACAGATGATCAAATTTATACAGACGAATGATACCGGTGGGAATCAATGCCGTGCCGTTGCCGTTGTCGTGGACGTGCCATCTAGTGGAAAAACGCCCAATTGATAGAATATACCTTGTAGAATATGTGCTTTTGACCAAGTGAGTTTATGCTATCGACTGTCTATATCTCCCGCTACGTATCAGAATAGGCAACTGTCACCAAGCCTTAGGCTTTCGATACGGAATCTGTCAAGAAAAAGGATTCCATATTCTAGAGTATGGTGACTGTTACACAAACCCCGTCATAGGCCGCCGAAATCTTTGAATTCTGGGGATTCTGCAGGTCAATACCTTTACTAATCCATTTGGTACAGGAATGAGATGAAATAAACGAAGATTATTTTTACTCATTCCAGATTAAATAAAACTGTAAGAAAATGTGCTAAAATTGCGGTCGTTATATTGTTAAATCAACATTAACTGCCTACAAAATTAAAGCGTCAAAATTTTAATCGTCAACAAAAGCTCCCCAAAAATCAAAGTTTAAATTGTCCAGCATTACGCGCAGTTTTCGACGCAGAGATTACTGGATATCAATCATTTGTTGGACGCAAGCGGAGCATGGAGCAAATCATAGTCTGCACCCGTCATGCTGACAAACTGACACGCACATCCCGATTGTTATAGTTCGAATTAAATGCTGATAGGGAAACGGCTTGTTTTATTGTCAAATTAAATTTATTGTCGGACTAATTTGTTTTTAAATTTTGTGGTGTTGGACTTTTGAATTTGTTTATGGTAATAAATAGATGGTAGTAATGCATCGGAACTTTTTTTTATCAAACGTAAACCATGCATCCAATAAATACCCAAAAGGGCTTCATTTATTAGATTCACCTAACGACGCGATATCAGAGTAACTTTCATTGGGTTAAGGTTTAATAACACACTATCAGGGATCTATTAAAACCTTAAAAAACTTATTCTTTTAACAATTTAAAGAAATGACAAATGAAATTTTCTTAACGTAAAAAGCCTGGCCTCTTTACTGCAATTGAAAAAAATTGAGGATGTGGTCTGTCCATTGCGTAAATTAAGTTACAATACGAATAAAAATCATTTTCATCCCATCTATTCGAAAACGACGACTTTAATCGCATATAAGTGCGCCTAAAGTTGATGCTTCTAAGCGACATAGGTACTATTACTCTACTCTTTGCTAAAGACTGTCCCAGCCGGGTAAAAATGAGATTTTAATCCTCTTTATGAAAATAAGTGCGATTAAAAGAACTTTTATACTACACCTATTCGGAAAGTATATTAGTTCTTACTTAAAAAAAGGAAAGAAAGTACGTAAATCCAAGCGAACGAATATGCGGGCGGCAAAAATATATGGGATTTACTTTCTCCCCTAGGGGAGAAAGTATTTTCTCCCCTCCTATTTTTTTTTTAAATTCATAATTCAAAACTAGAAACAGGCGAATGCCAAAAAACAAAAAGTTTGTATGTCGAAGCCCACAAAATGATACTGGCCACTTACATTTTTTGGCAGTATGTGCTTTGCTTCATTTGTCTCTTTTATATTTTTAAGTAAAAAATATGGCAAAATCAACATGTCCGCGCGAAATATTTTTCGTTCTTTGATTTATATGACTTATTTAATGTAAATTAAGTGTTTAGTGTTTTCGATGTAATGTGTAACTGTATTAATATGTGTTTTGTTTGTTTGTGTTCTGTTTGCATGGATGATGACACTTCAAATGTTCTTAAGTTATCTTCTCATGTAAGTGATATAATTCTTTATCTTACAAGGATTTTTGATTATATTTTCCTCATAGGTGTAGTATAAAGCACTATGTATAACTCGGAAGAAAATGCGATTCCCAACTCGTTTGTATTGAGGCCCTCAGCTGCGCTTCGGGCCTCAAACTACACCCTCGTGGGAATCGGTCATGTTCTCTCCTCGTTAAACAATGTACTATTAATCGCACTTTTTGAATTTGGAACCTCTTTTTCTTTTTTCTTGATTTGGCATGACTGTCGCGGAACGAAAACAAAATAGTTAGAAGTCGAATTCAAATAATGGTACACTGGCTGGTTAGACTGCGCGACGGCTGATTAAAAAAAAACATATAGAAAATGCACGAACTAAGTACGGCACGAGTGGGCAGCAGGCTTTTATATATAGGGAGCCCGTGTTTTCGATTCTTTTTACGAATTATTAAATATTCAAAATGAAGTCTTCTAGCAGTGAAAGTACCTATAACATTCTTATTCTATAATATTTAAATTTACAAGTGTTAGTTAGGCGCCTTTTTTTCTCATAGATGGGGATGAAAAGTAGAGTGTATCACTCGGAAGCAAAAATATTTTTGGCTCGGGCGACGTACTTTGAATCCCTCGCTACGTTCAGGATTCTACTTTAGAATCCCTCGCTACGCTCGGGATTCTACTCTAGCCCTCGCCTTAAAAATATTATTTTACTCCCACGTAATAAAATCTACTATTATTACCTCATTTCTATAGCATCATTCTATTCCCGAGAATAAGTATGCCTGAAGTTATTTCAGTTTATGTTTTTAGCTACTGATCTAGGTAGGACGCAAGAAAATTTACCTGCTTAGTATTAAAACTGGTGTGTGATCGTGACGAAACCGAATCCAGGTAAAAGCCGTGACTATCACTTCGGCCCTCTAGATAACGCGTTCCAAGAACGAAAGCGCACCTTTATCCCATAGTCACATTATCAGTCGGCGTGAAGCCATAACCTCTAATAATAAAACATTATGTATTCGCGTCCACGTGCCAACAATAATGACTGCGAGGAACAAAAGTAGGTGTTTTTGTTGTCGAGTATGGTTTTATAAGTCGGCTCTTCTGTCGTCGGCGCGTGCTTTGTGCGGTTTATGCGTATGCGCACACGGCGACGCAACTCGTTGATGTGCATACGGGTATGAATGGAAGTATACTTGTACACTGTTTTATTTATAAGTGTTGTGTGGCTTTTGATGGGAGACGGGTGATGACCTAGTAGGTTGGTAAGGGTGTTGTACCTAACCTTTAATTTTTTGTAGAGCCTTTGAAAAATTTACTACGAATTGATCTCGAAAAACTCTCTTTACCAGATGCAATTCGTATGGATTTTAGATTAATTTTCTTTTGTTTTCCTTAGGAATTGCATTTGTCACAGCTATATCATCTCACAGTTTTTTGAGTGGGTAAAGTAACAGTTCAGAAAAACAGATAAATTAGAAACTCAGGCGATGGTCAGATAAATTTGAAAACTCATAAAATTAGGTGGCGTAGTGATGAGTATATAAAAACTAAATGAATCCTATTAAAATGAGTAGGTACCTACATGTGTTTGTTTCGCAGTAATACAATCAATATAAAAGAATAAAGATACAAAACCAGTTTCATTCACTAAATAATCAAATCGTCCAACAATGGTGATAATGACTGCGGTTCCGCAAGCAACCAAGCGTTGCAGACTTTAAAAGGGACAAATAATTTTAAAATGTTCCTGAAACCCAACTGCGTGGATTGTTATTTACGATCATTCAAAACAAAAGAAATATGTAGAAAACCCAACCTTTTCCCAACTTGGCGTTTGATTGTCGACATAATTAGTTCTGATAATAATTATGTCTTGACTCTTGAAAGATTAAATCGAAGCGAATGATGTGAAAATCATCATAATCGGCCCACGCGTTTGGTCTTTAGAGTGCCACAGAGAAACATACATTACAAATAGGCTAATACATAACCCTTTTTTCTTAGCGAAGTCGAATAAAAATAATTCTCTTTGGAATTATTCAAATTGACCGTACGTATCACCAGGCACTTAGAGAATTAAATAGACCAAAACGATTATCAATCATCGCGCTTGTGCTGACAAAACTGAGCCGAGTGAAACAATGTAATTTGGAGTATTTTAGTGACAAAAGTATCACCATTCCTAACTTTGGCATACATTGCTGTGTTATAAAACTGACTTACAATTTTCACCTTATGAATTCACCAATGTATCGTCAACTAGTGTCACGGTGGTGTTAGTTGACTTTATTTAGGCAATTATAGTTTGAAATGGCAACGGTTCCGTTCACGCTTGGTTATCTACGAATTGGGACATAATTGTTGTCCGTGGTGGAAAAATTAAATTGGGTAGGAAGTCGTTAATGTAATTTTGGTGAGATTCTGATTAAACAGTTTATTAAAATCATTTAAAACAAATTTTTATTTGGTGTGATAGGGATCGATCTTGTAGCGATCTATCCTAGGCAGGAAGACGGAAAAATAATAAAATCATTATTAAATTAATATCTGACAAATATTAAAGACGATATTAGATTAAAAACCTTAAGTTGCTATTATAGAAACCTTTCCCACAGAAACAGAAGTCAAAACGAGATAGGTATTAGCCGGCTGTTCTCGGTCCAACAGAGAATCGGAATAATACATACATACATACATACATAAATCACGCCTTTATCCCTAATGGGGTAGGCAGAGCGAAAACGATTCGGAATTATGTGCACTAAAAATAGGACATGTAACGATAAGGGCATTTTGCGAAAAGGACATTATGAGCAGATACTTTCACTTTTTCAAAGAAACATCACACCGTCATTGACCTCTCAGATACCCATCATCTTATCTCCCGTAAACCACTTAGGACCTCTCCAAAAAACCCTGACGCAGGTCTCCTTAATCCTCCATGGTTCAATCGCTACAAGTGGCTGGAGTTGGCTAAAGATAGCGAAAGATGGCGGAAGATGGCGAGTGTAAAGACCACTAAAAACTAGAGGGTCGAGGGTGAGAGATGTGTCAACAGATCGTCCATATAGCGCTAAATGCACTAACTGGTAGCCCGTGATACTAGGGCAGGGTGGAGAGAGCTTCTGTTTCAAATATATAAAAAGTTGGACGCGAAATAAAATCATTTATAAAATATTTTTATAGTCCCAATGAACCCTGGTGGTAGAGTTTATAAACCGTCTAACACTTAGCCTCTAAGGCTCGTATTTATAAAGCGATCTCAAGATTGAGAGCAATATTGAGTGGGGATTTGACAGGTAATTTTGTACTGGAATGACATTTCTGATACGAACTTAAACTGGCTGTCACTCTTGAGAGCTGATTATAAATACGGGCCTAAGTAATCACATAAGATCTAGGCTTCGAACGTAGTTAGTAAAACAACTACTATTATCGAACCAAAGCATGGAGACAACTTACTTGTCTGACAATCAGGTGATTTAGCCTGCATTATCCTAAAAAATTGGGGAGTTTGTTGCCTGCATTATACTAACAAGTCGGGGAGATTGTTCCTATGTAAACTTTGTATAAACACAACAATACAGTCCTGTGCCATACTTTTGTACCTTACTGGTCAATATCACAAGAAGATGTGTCGTAAGAACAATGTCGCTCCCTCGCTGAATGAAACACACGGTTTTGATAGGTAGAGCAATCTGTTGAGCTTGAGGTATGTGTGACAATGCAAAGTAAGGTGTGACAGCGTACCTACTGATTCCTAAAACATCGTGTGATTCCTAAAACATCTAGGATTAATTCATGTTTCAGTTTAAAAGGACATTTGTTTGTCCCGTTAAACAAAATAATTATCCAATTATGAGGCAGTCTAAGTAATATAATTTCAGAAGGGTATAACAGTAGGGTAAGTAATGTAGTTTAAAAGTTTTGCTATAGTAAATTGATGTATTCACTGACCTGATTTATTGGGTCGCTTATAGTTTTTTTTAATTTTTTTATTAAAGTACCTAATTACCAACTACCAAATAATTTTGTACTTTTGGATTCAATTTATTAATATCATACTCGTTTCATTTAATAATAAAAAATCTAAAACATACTTTGTACATTAATAATATAAGTTAAAAATAGGTTGTAACAGCTCTTACTACTTCCAACGCTTCCACAAAACTAAAGTAAACTCTTACACTATCAGGTTCTGATTACACGGCCGAGTGTCTGCAGGGCGCCTTATCAATCTATATTGGCTATTGACTGAGCTGACCCCGTGCGGAGGTCCCCTTATGGCTGGTACATTCTTCTACCGTTTGACCGGGTACTTAAGAGGTCATGAGAAAGTTCAACATTGGGGTAAGGAGCTTAAGGTGACAAGTTGTGAGAAAAAGCTTATAAGTTGTTTAAAAAGCTCTATGAGGAAATAATTTTGACTAAAAGAGCTAAATCATATTTCTTAGATAGTAAAATAAATAAAGTAATATTTCTGTTGTCAAATATTTAAATATGACAATTTGATCCAAAAAAACGCACACATCTTTTAAGAAAACAATCGCATTCTCTTTTCATTCATTTGTCGAGGGGGTTCCGAGTCGATCGATCAGAGTTTATAAACAGCCTAATAATAGTACTGCTAATAAGCTTCTGAAATGGTTCTTGTAAAGACCACTATCAACGACAGCTTAACGTGCCCTCCGAAGCACGGAATCTTTTTTCTTCCAGAATATCAGGTGTCTCAGCCTACATTGTCCTAAATTTGTGTTCCCCCTGGGAATGAACCCCAGGACCTCGGGGTCGGGAGCCCATGGCTAAGACCACTAGACCACGGAGAATCACTGAAGAATCCGGATGTTTTCCATTAGCTGACCGACTGTAACTGATCGCCCAACTACGGGATCTCGTGTGAAATATCGCTACGGAGAGTCTACGTGGTCACGAGCTCGGGATAAAAGATTGGGCTACTTTGATATACAGTCCACAACAGTTTCTATAAACTTATTAAAAAAAAAAGTGGTTGGAGTTGTTGGAGTAATAAATATTATGATAAATACTTTTTAGACGTCAAGGTATCTGAGATGGTCATTTTTGAAAGAGAAAATGAACTGAAAGAAATAAAACATTTTGGAACTCCAGGATAATGAACTGCAGCTAATCCCTCAAATAATTATGACATCTGTCTGGTAATGCGCTCGCCAATCCGCCTGCCACAAGTGGTTAGTAATTGAGTATGGCAATCCTCCTAAAACGGAGGATAGGTATTCTATCGACTTATACTAGGTATAAGAATTGTATCGATAGAGTCTCTAGGTATCAATCAAAGTTGCAGTAATCCCGGAATTCCCGGATATGTCCAGTCATAGTAAATAATAAAATATGGTCTTAAGTTTACATACATTCTTGAATTTTGAGCTTTCATAAACCCATGTCTTGTAGTCTTTCCATGCTGGACTGAGATCGATAGAAAAATATGGAATGTTCCAGCTGCCCTTCTTCCCGGGAATGATGTAGAAGTCAGCAATAGGGATTTGAGGGTAACAGTCTAACAGTGTATTGTAATTTAGGCGATGGGCTGACAACCTGTCACTATAGCGATAAACATGACAATCTAAAATTGCCCACAATTTTTGTCTGACGTGGCGAAGGCCTTTCACCTGCCTACCCCGTAAGGGATAAAGGCGTGACTTTATATATGTATGTATATGTATGTCTTGTCTTGTAGCACATAACTTGCACAAGACAAACTTACGCCAGAAAGTTAGTCTGGTGTAAAACCGGAGTGTGGGAGTTGTCGCTTCGGATGTGATAAGTGAACTGTCAACTCGATTAGTCTCCAGACTCCAACTGTCGAGTTCGATTGCATCTTAGCTTGGTTGCATCGATGAGGAGTTTACCTGGCAACAAATGGTTAGGTATATAATAATTTACATGCCTATTTACAAAAGAACACTCTTATAACATACAGTCTTGTTTAAAAAGTCCTGAAATTGAACTTTTTCAGATCTTTAGCTCTCTGCCTACTCCGTCTGAGAAATAGGCATGATTTCGTGTACGTGTGTCATTTAAAATATTATCAATCACATTTTCACGTTCCAAAAATAGGTACTATTTGAAAAGCTTCAGCATAAACAGGATGTTACTGAAAAATCCCTGAAGAGAAAATATGTGAAGGTCCGCAGGGGTGCGGTATGAGGTAGAGGGGGGGATGTCCGCCGGAAGGCACTGACCAGAGGGCCGCCCGCCCTTCCTTCCTACACTGTTTGTTTTGTTATAGCCCTATTATGTCGTAGAAATACGTACGTCATTGTGATATAGATAAAATAGTTGCGAGGAAGTTCTTTTGAACTGCCCCCGGTTGGTGAAATATGGTTTGTTGTGTATGTTCAGTCTGCTTTTTAGTTTCATTAACGTTAAACTTGGCTAGGTACTTTTTAAAAGTAAGGAAATGTAATGCCGTACATAACTGTAAGAATTTATTTAAAAGTACCTAAGTATTTATTTAAGCGTGATTGGAAATTATTTTTTATGGAATGTAATAAGTTATTCTAAGTAGTTTTACACTTCATAACCCCAGAAGCACCTAGGGCCGTATTTATAATCAGCTGTCAAGAGTGACAGCGAATTTGAGTTCGTATCAGAAATGTCATATCAGTACAAAACGACCTTTTAAATCAATACTTAATATTGCTCTCAATCTTGAGATTGCTTTATAAATACGAGCCCTAGTCCTGATTGATGATTTGCATATTTTTGAATAATTCTGCTCAGTTTTCGAATTGCATAATATTTATAGGTACAGATGTAGGCAAGTTGTTGGTATTGTAAGGGGTGAGGAAGGTGATGATGGTTTAGCGCATTGTTCTGTCTTTCAGGGGGTTAAATTTTGAATTATAATTGCTTAAGTTTAAGACCAAAGTCTTATGGGGATGTTTTCTAGAATGGAGTCAGAGAGAGAAGAAAATTATAATCGTATATTGGAATAATTATAAAATAACCTAACCTTACCTATGGTCATGGTCACAGGTTTAACTAAAATTTACATTTAACTGGTGGTTACGTTTACAGTAACATTCTAAAACCGATGTTAATCGATTAACACATTTCATCCATACGATTGAAGGAAAAAGTAAGAGACATGAATTTAATTAGGCATACTATTGACCATTCAGACCTTTGCTTTAACCTGCGGTTAAACTCCGGTGCAAATAAAACCATTGTTTGTGTGATACATGGCATCTTAATCCTACCATGGTGTGATATATTTTATTCACTCAAAACCTATTATTTATTTTCCAAATAAGGTCACGGCAGGTCACAGATTCACAGACGAATGTCACATCGATACGATAGCATTGTCCAGCTTCGATAAAAAGATCACGCGCTTGCGTTGTGCGTGCGTGACACGCATACTAATGAGCTCTCCCCTTTCGCGCTACTAACTGATTTTAATCGTCCTCTGAAAGCCTGTTCAGACGACCCGCGCCCGCCACTCGCCGGCGCCGCGATTGCACCGCTTGGTACACACGTAGCACCCATTTTACAATTATTAATTCTGCATGTGTCTGTCTGTTACTCTTTCACGTTTAAACGGCCAAATTGATTAAAAAAAAAAAGTATTTTTTAGTTAATAGATTAATAGTATCTTGGAGACAGGCTTATTTTTACCGCTGGAATATATCTCACTCTCCTGAGAAAACTCATTGATTGGACGCGGAGCTGGTACTGGGCGTGTGAGTGTGGGTATGGTCATCGATACAATTACTTAATTACATATAAATGTGTCATTCATAATCAAAGAACCTAAATTTATTTTAAAAAGCGTACCTACCTAGTTTGTTTGAAGGCGGTTGAATGAATGCGAACGCCACGCACGGGGCGAGCGAGAGTCATCTGAACGCGCCCTAACAGATTTTAATCGTCCTCTGAAAGTCGGAGATGATGCGATTTGTGTTTTTGTCCTCCTATTTTGTTGTATAGTCTGTTTAGTCTGTGGGTGACAGAATTACACGCTTGTCAAGGTTCATAGAATGCGGCAGCCGCACGTCTCTATAAATGAGTGAGTTTTATAAAATTCTGCGCCTGACTGCCGGAGCGATGATTGTTTTGACTTTTGACTACAACACTGCCCTCCAAATCATAAACGACGTGGGGCATTTTTTTCAAAAATGAGTTTATTACATATTCTGCATCAGCGCGGGAAAATCTACCCGGGAATGAAACCCGTTTTTTGCTAGCTATATTAGAAATAAGAAAAACAAAAATCATCAACGCCGTGGGTCCACCCTCGATATCGATTTTACTTAGCATGTGTGGAGTAAGTGATCTTACGCCTGTTGAAATCGTAGTGCGCCACCTTTATTGTTCACCTTTCCTAAGCATAAACGACGTGGGGGCAGGTAAGCTCTTTATTCTATACTATTAATTGATGCAAACTTTATGACATCCATAGCATAAAGGCAGTGGGAGCTCATAAGTCGTTGATACGTAATAAAATGTTATTCCAACAGTTCTCTATCCATAGCATGAATGCCGTGGGAGTAATTATGCCGTTTACACGTAAGAGAAAGATGCGTTATTAATTTTCGCGCTTATTTATAAACAGTGTGACCATCGGTTTTCGATCAGGCGGTACCTAGTCTGTAGAATAAGCTTGCAAACTGTGCCGCTTGCACAGGTGTTTTCTCTATCTCGCTTCCTCTATAGTACGGCAGCTAAGGATAAAAATCAGGACAGAGCTTGCAAACTGGCATGATGGGTTAAATTAAGGGTCTCACACTGGTAGAACATATCCTAAGGCAACTTTTAAGAAGTGTTGCCCTGGTGGGTACACTTCCTGGGTCTAGAGGCAGGGTCAGTTAGGTTACTATAGGAGCAATTACAGTATTTCACTGATATAGGAGTTGTGCTCGAACAAACTTTGGAGCACACCCTGGTCAAATTCACATAGCGGTGAAAATAAAACAAACAAAATGGCGGAAAACCAGATGGCCGCCATACAAAATAAAAAGGCAAATATCTCCTAAACGATGAGAGACAGATGGAAAGTGCTCGAATAAATATTATAGGGAATGATAGTGGGTAACTTTCGGTGATCACGAAAATCCAAGATGGCGGATCCAAAATGGCACCTGATAAAAAAAATGCTCCGATCAGGCTGCAATTTGGTTGGTGAGAGGTCATTGAAGTACTAATTTGATATTTATAGTTCGTTTTTGAAATCCACCGTTTTTCAAGATGGCTGCCATACAAGGGTATTTTGTATGAAGAACTTTGATCAGGTCTGGCGTGGAAACAGTTGCTCGTAGTGGGTGTGACTGTGAATAGTACTACGTACGTATTGTGTATTTGAATGTGTTTTATTATTATTTCTATGGTCGTCTCCCCCCCCTACGAGGAACTGTTTATACGCGCCAGAATCGATTAAATATTCTTTAAATACAACGGTTTTTGTATGGGGAACTTTGATCAGCTCTGGTGCGAGAATATTATGTAGGGGTAGGCAGGTAGATAGTACAATTTTTTTGGCATGTAGAGCTATTACTTATTTTACGATTTTAGCCCCTTACGAGCAAATATTCTTGCGCCAGAGCTGATCAAAGTTCCCCATACGAAAACCGTTGTATTTAAAGAAACTTTAATCGATTCTGGCGCGTAAACAGTTCCTCGTAAGGGGGGGAGAGGACCACAGAAATAATAATACAACACATTCAAATACAGAATAGTACTATTCACTCCCACTACGACCAACCTGTTTCCACGCCAGACCTGATCAAAGTTCTTCATACAAAATACCCTTGTATGGCAACCATCTTGAAAAACGGTGGATTTGAAAAACGAGCTAAAATATCGAATAAGTACTTCAATGACCTCTCACCAGCCAAATTGCAGCCTGATCGGAGCATTTTTTTTATCAGGCGCCATTTTGGATCCGCCATCTTGGATTTTCGTGATTACCGAAAGTTACCCACTAGCATTCCCTATAACATTTTTTCGAGCATTCTCCATCTATCTCTCATCGTTTAGTTTAGGAGATATTCGCCTTTTTATTTTGTATGGCGGCCATCTTGTTTTCCGCCATTTTAGTTTTTTTTCACCGCGATGTGAATTTTACCAGGGTGTGCTCCAAACTTTGTTTGATATTGTGTCCATTAAAGCACAAAAATGAAATTTTAATTTTAAATTTAAAACAAATCATAACGAAGAAAATGAAGAAACTTTAGATATTACGATATGTAAAATAATCAAAACTCAAACATTTCCTGAAAGACTGGCTAAAACTTCTGCTAGAGGGGTTGCCACGACCAGAAAAGAACAAAAATAATCTAAATCTTGTTTTATTTGACGCCGCAAAATAGAAGGCAGTTTTGGTACAATTTAGAGGAATCTGAAATGGGAGAGGAGGCTGAGGCTGCATCTAATTATTTAAGTGCTTGTTTTTGTCAATTACAAAACGACTACTTTGTTTTTCTTAATAATTTTTTTTTTTTAATACATTACATACCTTTTATCATTATAATTATTGATTCGTGCCCCTTACGTAATATTATTTATCAAATTATCACAAATTCTTCGTACAGTGAAGTTTATACTAACTGCCTGTCTTGTTCAAACGCAAACACTTCCTACTTATAAACGCTGTGGGATACCTTACGGTATGACTAAGGTAAATCTGAAGTAGAAATCCTACACATAAACGCCGTAAGTAACAACTCCACGGCGTTTATGCCATGTAAAGCATACTTAAAAGTCAATGTGTCGCTAGGCCGTAAGTACATTTTACTTATTTACCACGAACTGTCTAAAGTTAATCAAAATATTGTGATAAATTTGGAATCTGTGAGGTTGGTTTTACCTAAAAAAGTATTTACTTGCGAAAAAAAAGCTTTGTAGTAGTCGTGACAGTGTAAGATTTAGTAAAAACTTTGCAGGCTTATTTCTCCGAACAGTGAAATGGTCTCCACGTCGTTTATGATTTGGAGGGCAGAACAAGTGTTGTATGGTATTATATCCGAGTACTACCTCGGATATTCTGTTTAATTTTATATACGTGCTGGGATATTTTGCCAATGATAGTATAGTATACATAATTTTCAGATGGGGAAGATTTATTTTGAGATGTAATTTATGCAACTAAATGGAGTTCTCTCTTCGTACGCGTACTACAAAAATAATAATTATAATTAATATCTTAGTTCATAGACCATCCCATAGGTACGTACTAAACAACAAAGCTTTAGTTTTTAAAATAATAATTGGGACATATCCGAAAACCGGTTGCTTCATTTTGTTTAACTTCAATCTAGTTTCCTTTCACATTGGTCCTGAAATTATATTTTTGTCGAAGACTTTATAATATCGTCTAAATAAAATACAATACACTTCCTAAAATGCACTTACAGCCAAATCGTGTTTCTTGGTTCAACATTGAAAGCTACGGATAAGCATCTCAGATCTTCAAAAGTAAATCGCCAAACTACTCTACTTGCACCCAAAGTAGCGTTCCCATTCTTTGAGCACGCGTTTCTGGCAGTGCAAACAGCTTATAGGGCTGATTTGAATATTTTTATCTAGTTTGCTTTCAATATTAATGTTGGGCATTAGCTGGCCTTCAACCCTTGTTGTTGTAGCGATTTGCATGCTCAAAACGATGGGAGCACTGCCACTGTGCAAGTGTACATTTCTGCTTAGATTGCAGAAGATGATTTCATTGCCACTGGTGTAGAGCCGATGACATTTCAAGCTGTAACAAAAGCAGCGATGTATTTCGTAGTCTGGTTTCGTGTATATGAATGCGGTTGAGGCACACCAGGTATTATCGTAATGTATTTGCTAACACGTAAATAAATAAAGATAAACATGATTGCGCGTTTGAGTGGTCTCGTTTAATGTATGTGCGAAACGCGCTCGCGATTTCAGGTGGCGCTTCCAGTGCATGTTGCGTTCTGTTGTTGTTCTTTTTTTGAATATTCAACGGTTTCGGTTTGACGGAATGTTTTGATTGGTGGAAACGATAGCGGTTGTGGCGCGAAGGAATTAGGTTTTTGTCGGTTAATATTTTTAAACTTAGAAATTCTGAAGACCAATTTTCTTAAAAGAGTTCATCATTTTGTTTAACAAGATTTTTTTTTAGTCCTCTAAGCTTTTTTTCTGCTTATTAATACTGTGTACTTCTTTACGCATCTTTATTGTTTGCCTTTAACATCCGCATCGTGAATATTTTTTCTGTACTACAAAGTCAACATCAAGATGCCTAAAAATTCAAGTAGTACTTCTAACTCGGGTCGATGAACCCCCGCTCCTCGTCTTCCTTAAATTTGCCCAGTATACATTTTTCTTTAAAAAAATTAACTATCGTAGATGTTTTAACTTTTCTATAAAGACAACTTCAAAATGTCTAAAAATTCAAATTCTCCAACTGGGGTCGATGACGGAGGCCTGAAGCTTGCCCAGTATCGATTTTGCGCCCCCGCGTTTGTTGACAAAGGTAGGTTCTTAGCCAAATGAGATGCACCCCAAAGAATATTACCGCCAGACATCGCTCCACTATCGGCGGGTATATTGTTGTGTAGAGGTCCTCATATCGCCTCCTTATTGATCTGCGAACCCGGATTTTGAATGCCAGTATTAAATTATGGTGGCAACTGTTGCAAATATCAAATAGGTACTTTTAAACCCTGCAAGTTTCTAAATGATTATCCAAAATTATGGGGTCCTGATTATGAAATCGAAAGTAAAAACATCGAATGTCAGGTTCATACGTGAAGGTACACTGGTACAAAATCTAACTTAAATTTTGCTAAGAGGCCAATTCAGTGAGATCACGACTTAACTACATCTGAACTAGAATAATTGCCGTATTTTTCTATACTCACTTGATATAAAATTACAGGTACTTCGTCTTATTTGTTAGTTAAGTCGTGTTATTTTAAACGCCGAATAGCCTCATAAGTACAGGATTTACATTCTATACAAGAACCATGACTCAAACGTATATTGTTTACATCATTAACACATTTCCAGACAAAGATCTGCTTCTTAAGCAAACAAATCTACATAATATTCATATTGTTAATAAACCAATTATGCAAACCACGATCAGATAACCGCCGATTACCTCGTTACAATATCGCCACTAATTGTACATTAGCTAATTAACGGTTAATTATAATCGCCGGTTAAACATTTAGCCACTCACTTATTAGTTATTCGATATGTTTTCGTGTCGATGTGATGATAAGTTTTTCTTGAATGTAGTTTGTGGGCCGATCGAAGATTTGGTTCGTTTATGATTTGCCTTGGCTAAGCATGCGGTTGAAAATTCATGCCAGCACAGAAATAGGGAAGTGTTAGTGATTCAGTCTGCATCGTCTCAACTAAACTGGGAACAATCTCACAATGTGTTAAATCGATTTGGCTTTCTCGTTGAAATCGAACCCACGCCCTCCGCTTCAAGTACCCAAGGCTCAAACTACCAGACCAAAGGCTAAATTACTAGGTTAAACAGATACGACACACACAAATAATATCTTAAACAAAAACTCCTAACGTTGGCAGAATTCAAATCAGCCCCCGACTTTATTACGCCGATATGTAAATGGAGGCAGCGTCACTACCCTGAGCCTTGTTTGAATTGAAAATTTAGTTCAACGAGAATGTACGCTGGCGTCAGTACAGCCACGTCTTTCAGTGAACAAGCTTCTCCACGGCTATGTGGAAAACTGAGGAAAACTGAGGAAAATAACAACAAAACACAGAAAAAGCTGCCAGTGTTCGTATTCGAGTGACTCTTGTTTCTATTGTCATAAAGTTGGAAATCCTAAACTAAAATATTATAACCTATCGTTGAAATTTTTAATCTGTGGTTAACTACGCGACTATTCTTGGTGGAACCGACCCTAAAATTCAAATGAAAAAAGAACTATTTAATCTGCGATTGGCGGGAAAATTGCGTCAATGTTATCACGTGGTATCGACCTGTCAATGTGAAAGAGACAGAGATGTTTCGAAGAGGACGGAGAGATCGCGTGTGATGAGGTAAGTAAACAAAACTATTGCTCGTTTGTAAAATGTTTGATGTTGTGTGAGTGTTTTATTTATTTATTGGATAGTAAGTGATACAGTTGTTGGAAATCATAACAAGTTATCATCGAACCAAGTTATACTCGTACATAACACATCAATTATAGAAAATAGTCTTCTCACGCAAATCACGCTTGAATTTCTACAAGTATTAGGCTGTATAGTCAATGTCATGGTAATTTCGATGTATGATCGCCACATTCGGTCGGGAACATTTCATAGTCATTGATAATGTAGCAATTCGTAATTTTGCAATAACCACTAGTCTATACCTGTCATTTTCTATCATGAGAGATTAGAGAGGGATGGCAATCATTTTAGTCACGATTTAGTTTATTCGTGCTCTACGAATCGATAACACCGCTTCCAAATATAGAACTATCCCACTCCTAAATTATTAGATGCAATAAAAACAGTCTATACTACCTTGTGTATCTTGACTATGATGTTGATGTCACTACAAAACCGCACAGTTACGAAAACCCTTCCCTGGTAATATAAAGTTGGAATCCTTCACGAAATGACTAAATGAAACTCTATAAAGCGGCGTCCACAAACTGCACTTTAATTCAACCGGGATGCCAGCACATAAACTCGTGGAATCCCTCATTAGACGCGCCTGGGGTTGCCTGACTCTGGACGAAGAGGCGCAAGGTTAGGCTAAATTTGTTGAGTATGAGTCAAATTTTGATGGTTTTTTAGCCAGCTCCAAGCAGCAGTAGCAGGTCTGAATAAATGAGTAGGTATGCTTACATTAGAAAGATATCTCAATTTTTCTGCACTTTGCATTTGTGTTACTTATTTTGGTTGATATGATACTCGAGGGGCTAGTTCTATGGTTTGCCTGCGGGCGCTTTTCCACTAGACGTCACGTCAACGGCAACGGCGACGGCACGGCGGCGATCACGTGACAATATCTATGGGAATCGATGACATGCCGTGACGGTGCCGTGCCGGCAAGTGGAAAAGCGTGTCATATAATTTCATTGATTTTCATACATTATCTCACCTACGATATCGTCGACGGTACCGTGCCGTCGCCGTTGCCGTTGACGTGCCGTCTAGTGGAAAAGCGAATCAATCAATCAATCAGTCTATTTTCATATAGTTCTAAGTCTTTAAGTTCTAAGAGTATAGTACCACCCTATTGAATAAACCAGGGAATAGGCAGTAGAGTCCTCCGTGAATATAACAGTGCACTAAAAAAAAAAATGTATCTAGCGTTGGATATGTTATGCATGCAAACAAAATTTTGCTTTTTTAATATCTTGTACTGTATTCGCCAATCTGCCTACCAAGCATGTATGGCAAATACCCTTCACGTTCTGACATGCATTTGAACGTACAAACCTGGCAACCCTAGATGCGCCCTAACCCTTTCCCTACCAAGTTTCAAACAGAGGGACTTCAACACTTTATGATTTAGGAGAGTACCTACAGCTTAATATTTTCATCTGGTTTATTAATGAAAATTCTCCGCGGATCGCTCGTTTGGGGATTAAAGTTAATGATCCTATGAAATTTAGTTCTTTTGTAAGGGTTGGTTCTACTAATATTTACTGGAATTTGTAATGAAAAAGACGCCCCTGCGAGGCTTTTCTAATAAACTGCAATATGGGAAATGTACTTGAAAAAAAAGTTTCTTGTTTATAGGTTCAGTAAAAACTGATTCAAACAATGAAAATAATGGTGGAAAACATGGATAACAGCTTCAATATTCATGAAAATACGTATTGGTGCTCATATTCAATGAAAAAAGATTTGGATATCTTATTGGTTTTTTTTTTACTTCCTAGGACCATGAATAATTGTACGGTGGTTATTTGAATTTCCTACAGAAGATATTTTGTTTGTAGAGCACCAGCTACTAAGATATGAAAATTTTAGTGTACCAACAGTTTATGTATACTCTAAGGTACCAACACTAAAATTTTCAGGATTTCAGAAATTCAAGTTATTTTTAAATAAAGGATTACTGATTTCCAGCTACGACCCTTAACAATTTTAGAAATTTTCCCTTAAAATTTTGCAAACAATTCTCACCAAACTATTGAACTTGCAACCTCTCCAATTGGTGACCACTCAACACTAAATCGATCTTACACTTGCATCTGTCCTGGCGCCTTGGGCTACCGATTAACATAACAAGACCCACATTACTCTCCTACGGCTATGCACTACCAACTTATATACTGCAGATAAGGGACAACAATTTACAAGAAGAGGGGAAAGGAATTTTTGTTTGGTAACGGCAAAGTAAAGTTGCCAAGTCTTTTGTTGCTCCGAAAACTAGAATTTCACAACCGAATGCTTCGTTTGTCAATTGCCATCGATTATGTGCGCTGAAGTTGGCAGCCGCCGGCTAATTTAGGGTGCTCCGGCCTGAAGTTAGCCGTTTTTAGCGCTAACTAGATAACAAGTGGTTTAAAATTGGAATTTACATGATAATGCGAGGGGTTCGTAATGAAGTTGCGAGGGTGACGTCACCGTGACGTGTGGTGCGTCAGTAAGTATTAATTTATACGCAGTTGTATGGGTTGACGTATTTATAGATTCGTTAGCTTTATATAAAGGTCTAGCAGGTTGTTTAAACCCTTTATATCAGCAGAAGAAAAAAACATATGAGGCTAAACACCCTTCAAGGTTGACTTTGCAGCTCATACATAATTCATGTAATCCTTGCATTGGTAGGATCTCCTTGTTTAAATTGAAGTTCCTACTAGCAACGACTGAAAACACCATGACCTTGGTAGGGTCTAGGGTGCAATATATCAGTGATTTCGACCTAAAAGTAAAATAAAAGTAAAAGTAAAATACTTCACTCAAAACTGAAGATCTTCGAGATCTTTGTATAGGTTCTTTGACTATTTCTATAAAACATAAAACAAACTAACACAAAAAAGTAGTAGTCGAATAACAGTCATGTTCTACAAAAAGTGAACCTGGAACTAACTCCTCCCGACTATTTTCCTTGTCACGGAAGCGTAAAAACTGGCCGCCGGCGAACAAAAACACAGAGAGCGTAGAACGAAACGCAACCACCACAGCCACAGTCCATGTGCTGCAAATTATCAATATCCCATGATAAAGCAAACTTGCCTGTTTTTAACAAACCCCGCCGCCGCAGGAGCCTAGATAGAAAAACAAAAGAGAAACATGGCTGGCAAAATTTTCGTCCCCAACAAATATTTTTCTTTGTCGCGGTTATATTTTAAAAATACGGTAGCCCGACCTGAAAAATGGAAATGAAAATACAAAAAAGGGACGCAAAAGGAACTAGCAGAGCGTGGTTTCGATCCACGGACCTCTGGGTTATGGGCCCAGCACGCTTCCACTGCGCCACTCTGCTTCATGCATGCTTGAATGAAATTACGATATTAGTTATCAAGACGTTTCAAGTGACTCCATCGTAGCCCGTATGATGAAATTATTGCGCAATGTCATCTTATGAATTAGGCCGTTGGCCACTCAATCGCTCTTCGTGTAATATCTATATCGCTAAAGTAGGTAGTATTACCGAGTTACTAATACCTCAAAACATTTTGTTTTACCTAATGTGCGTTTACGAATTGTATTTAATACTTACCATCAACCATGCTACATGAATCTTTAAAAAAAATTGATAGAAAACCCTCAATTGAAATAAAGCTCTCTATACTCGCAGGGGTCTAAAAGGACAAATTTATTTTTAACAATGGAAAGTGTTTCAATGGCAATTTGTATAAACTATTGAAGTTCAGTCGATCGGAATAAGAGTGGCCTCAGGCTATGATACTGGCAACTTCACACCGAAAGTAACAAGTGCTTCTTACACAGCTTTTTAACAATTTTACAAGTGGTTTTCAAAACATTTTATTCGCGTAACTTGATTTTGAAGTGAATGTAAAAAAAAAACAATTGTAATTGATAGAAAGGGTTCAAAAAGCGGCAAATAACCATGACGTACTGGGCACCGCACTGAACAATTTATTTCGCAATAAAATGAATATTTGGAACTATGTTTAACCATTTACTGTTTAAAGTAGTTCGTAGACAATTTCGTAGCTCCTCCGTAGCATAGTAAAGAAAGGGAAGCAGTAAGACGTTTCGACAGTATCGAAGAATATCGTACTCACAGCATTACCTTTACAAATTACATACTTTATCCCAAGTTTCTCGCCCCA
The DNA here is from genome assembly GCA_029255725.1 of Scrobipalpa atriplicella. Lineage (NCBI taxonomy): Eukaryota > Metazoa > Arthropoda > Insecta > Lepidoptera > Gelechiidae > Scrobipalpa > Scrobipalpa atriplicella. The sequence continues at coordinate 37,940 of JARACY010000216.1, forward strand.
ACTATCATACCATGCCATATGTGGCCACGACGAATAAAATAATAACCTAAACGGTACAAACGAGTCGACCCCGACGGAGGAATTAACAAATATGGCATATCATTTCGCACCCCGGGTGTACCCTATTCGGGGTAGGTCTAGGGTAAGCGTCAAAGTGATAGGCAAGTAACGTTGGCTAGTAACGTTTAAACGACAACTTTTTAAATGCATGTGGCGAGGGCGCTGCATTGTATGGAGAGCTGTCAAAAATTGTTCTGGCGACATTAGTTCAATTTTTCGCCGCGTTCGTTTATAACCTTGTCGTAGTATACAATGGACACCTCGGGGAGTCTGGATCTCAATAAATGTACAAAGGCACCCTGCTGGTATGCTGTGAGTAGTGCTGGCAAGAGACGATGTCGATTCCTCTATGAAAAAAAAAATTGTAGGTACGTTTTAACTATCCCGTAGAGTAGAGTGTATCTCGTTTCTTTCCAGTACTGCCATAAAATTCTATATGAGTAGGACACACATCCGGAAACCCGCCGTACCAGTTGTACCATTTGACAGTACCATTGGATGGTACTACTGGTACCAGAATTTTCTGTGAAACAAAATCTTGTACTGCGCTCACCTACCTGCCAAGCTCATGCATGTTCTGTAGTACACTATATTGCTTTTGTAGAAGGTTGAGACTGTAGAATCATTTTACTTATTTGAACTGTAGAGTTTGTTTGTTTGTTTTTAAACTCTAGTATAGTCCATCAGTAAAAGAGGTAGAGTCGAATTCATAAGGCGGTATCTAGTGAGGAATTTTAAATCAAAGTTTATTCCGTTTATCGATACTAGCGATTGGACAGCACTATTAGTAGAGAAAGAACGTAACAAGGAACTATTAAATTCTTTATGGTATTAGGTTAATCTCTATGAGTGTCGGGCTTATTACTTTCTACTAGGGATTTACTGCAACTGCCTCTATAGTCTAGTGGTGTAAACCTTGGGTTCTTTATGCTAAGGTCGTAGGTTTGATTCTCTCAAGATACACGCAAAGCACATTTATCAGATTATTACTTTGTGATATTATTCCCAGTTTAACACAATGCAGTCTTAATAACTGTATATTCAATTAAAATTATTGCGAAAGTGAACAAATGCACTTTTCAAAAAAGTATGAAAAAGCATCGACAAACTTTTCTGGTCATGCACATGCATGACAAGCTATCACAAATCATCCCCCAATTTTCCCAAACTTTCTCAAACACCTCGACTCCTCAAAGAAAAAGGGTTGGAGTCAACAGCACTGGCAACTCGTACATAAAAAGGCAAATTACCCTCGACTCATAAACCAAAATTAAAACTTTTCGATACATTGCTCTCGCACAATACCTCCATATCGCCTCTGACTAAATACTCCACATTAAATCGTCGTTACTCAAATGACGAAGCTGTGAAACAAATCACGCCTTTATCATCATCCATTTGACAAACAAAACATCACCTTATTACAGGCATATAAGGTAAATTTTTGTATTAAGGTAATGAAAGTTGTAGAACACTTGCGTGAATAAAAAGTAGCGATAAAAAATCTTTATGAATGGGGTTGGCGTGTGACAATGCTGCCCTACTTTGTTAAATTATTTTGGCAATTTCGCCGATTGTTTTACGAGGCCCTGCTAGTTTTGTTTTTATCGGAATTTTATCACAAAATGATTTTTTTATCTATGTCCAATTTTATTCTAAAACATACCGAGTGAATGGAACAGCGTACCAGAAACTGATAGGGGTTGCTCAGTTAAGGAATCTGGACAATTTTCTCCAGGAAATTCGTTCAGGAAATAAAAAAGAAATTACATTCCCATATAAAATGACCAATTCGATGAGATTTTTTGTATAGGAAAGCATTCATTTCCTTTCAGAATTTCCTGGTGAAAGTTGTTCAGTTTCATTGTCTGTTCTGGTACGCTGTGTCTTACACCTGGTATGCGGTGACCACTTTCTTGAACTCTACACGCCATGTCAGTAAATAGATAGTTTTGAATATAAAAATTATGGTTTTCAGAAATGTTGCAAGATAAAACGCTGGAGTGAAATAGAGAGGTAATTAATATACAGCCAAATATAAAATAGGATAAAAGATTTTTACTATTATTATTTGACAATCCGTCATATGTCATACAATAAATAACACTTAAAATAAAAACTGATACAGTATAATATTTCATCTTGATAGCTTTTTGGTTATTTCCGCAACTGTCGAGATTCGGTTCCCTAAACTGAGATTCATTACACTGCAAAATATTTTGTATTATTTTATCCCCCGCGTCCCGGAATCATTCATAAAATAATAGTGGTCGTCGTCAAAAGGGACGTTTAACAAATGATACGACGCACTTCTATTGTTAGTATTATTACTTATTTGTTATTTTGTTCTCTTTTCATCTCCTGTTGTAAAATGACCTAACTTTCCCTAATCTGCTTTCGCATTTTCGATCTTATCGTCGTCATCAAAAGTTTACTTCTCAGTATGAATAATCTTTATAGCCGTTTTCACATGATCCGTACAGCTAATAAGTCACATGTGTATAATTATTATTTTATTGCTTTTCGAAGGTTCATGAGCGTTTATGTTTGGTTCTCTTTATACGTTTTGCCATCAGTTATACTTTCATCGTCTCATTGTCATGTTCTTGCGTAGGACGTTATTGCAGAATCCTTACCTTTTGTCGCGTCTCCGTTTGATTCTCCACCTTATTGTGTACTGATAGGTTTTTTATCTTCACAATTTGCTCGTACATCGTCGGTATCATGTCAGACGTCAACTGTGTAATACATAATTAGCTCTGGTTGTAGGTGAATAAAATTATAATGTTACGGTCGTATAAAAGTCGAGCTGTTGGGCAATAAGCAGGAATTTATTGAGCTGTTCCAGTTTGAATTATTCATTCGGTAATGGGTGACGGTTGTTGCGTACTTGCTCGTGATTTTTCTCGGCGATAATTTTTAAATAATGAAGTTATTATTTTCTTTACATGGCTGTTATGTTTTATAGGTCTACCATTCTTCTGAAAGTTATGGGCTAGCATTATATAAAATATGTATCAACTTCGTTTTTGCGATCATTTACCATTGCAATTATAACTTTTATATCGTGAGCATTTTGTGTTTCAACAGTTTAATTTTAGAGTGGTCATTCATTTTACTTCCCTCCTAATGTTTCAAAGCTTACTACATTTTTTGTATCAAGCAACTGGTGAACGTTTTGCTCTACCACTTTGATAATATGCATCCTACCCGGGTATATTGTATAATAGAGTAAGAGTAGGGATTCGAGGATTTTGTGTAGTCAAAAGGGGGAATCCAGACTGACAATCACAACTTCTTTCTACTGCAATGCACTTTCTTATCTGAAACCACTGGATCATAAGAATCTTTAGACGTGGCAGTTTTTAGTTAGCCGTTGACACTCTGACTAGCCCGCATAGGATTCAAGTATGGGTGTGTGTGTGTGTTTCTGTGTCTTAATTCTCAAACAAAATACTATTTAGTGCTATCAGTGTGCAAAATAATAGCTTCTATAGAGATCCCCATTACTCCACCACGCCTTCTGAGCAACGGATTCCCAGTTCCCACCATTTATTCCCTATATCTGTTTAATTCGTCCGGCAATGTTTTACCATGGTGTTTTGTTCCCGTATCTGCTATGGGATCGACACGTGACCTCTATGGTGTTGTGATCAACAAAACAGTGGCTGGGGTGTTGGATGGGAATGAGAATGGTCCTGCCTCTCGTTTGGGTTTTATTGGTGTGATAAGCAGTTCTCATTTTTTTTTATTAATTAGTCTGATTTTTCTATTGTTATTGCTAATTTATTAAGGTAGGGTAACCCACAAAGTGATAGTAATTAGCACAATATCATTTTTTGGTTTATTCCCAGTTTCTTATTTATTATTATGACATGACATGAGCTCTTCAGCTGATAACGATTCGGAGATTTTGCGGTCATAAAGTAGAACATAATTTACAATATCTATGTCAATTAAGTATTACACAATTTATAAAATTGAAGAAAACTCAGAATTTAACACATTAAATTACACTTTGGTGAAAATGTTGGCCAATAGCGAATTTTCGTATACCGGGTGTAAGGGACAGCGTACCGAAAGCTGAAAGAGGTTGCTCAGTCACTGAAACTGAACAACTATCAGCAGGAAATTCTGTCAGATAATGAAAAAAAAATTGGCTTTCCCATACAAGTTGTCTAATCGAGGTGGTCATTTTGTATGGAAAAGTCAAAAACTTTTTTCATTTCCTGAAAGAATTTACATTATGAAAGTTGTTCATTTTCGTTGACTGAGCCACCCCTTTCAGTTTACGCCCGGTATACTAAAGTATCACAAGTAGCACATTTAGAAACCAGCCTATACCTAACTGCTACCGAATTCTGGTCCCAGCGAGGCACGTGTCCTTCATTATTTTCGCGCCAAAATGTCCCGGGCCGCTTTGTTAGGAGATTAGGAGTGAGTAGGGAGCGGGGCCGGGTAGGTCTAAGCGACATTTATTTTTGTTTTCTATGCCCAGTTTGAATGAATGAATGAACGGTATGTCAATAAATACACGTGTGGGTATGATAGCAAATAAATGGGAGTTTAAAATTGTTTTTTCGTTTGTCTCAAATTGTTTTTTTTTTTCATCAACATTTTACGCTTTTTATATTCGGAACGTTGAAAAAAATCCCTCATTTATGTAGAGAGATTAACCGTCAATGTCTTACCGTGATCAACTAACTATATCTGGCGACGGGTAGCTTTATTTACTTCCATAGTGTCATAAAATGTCCTACGAAATAATATTGTGGGGAAGTGCCACTGATTCCCCCTATTTTTGCACTTCAAAAAAGGACTTTTAGAGCAATCTTTTTGTCACAAGTCTTTACCTTCAGGATAACTGACTTTGGCAAACCATGACCAAACAATACAAGCTACCCTATTTTGCCATTCATATCAATATCTAGCTTGTTTTATTCTCACCCCCAACGATATACCCTAAGCCAAAACACCGGCACATGCGCAGGCGTCGGTGGGCGGCGACGCCATATTTATTATTTTTGTCACCAGCGCTTTTATGCGCTAATCCGGCTGTATTTAGATGAAATTGGGGATAAGGGACACTAATCTCGCCTTTCGTTCGCTGTGGTGACGTCACGCATTGATTTATTTGAATTTGGAACAATGGGTGTCGCCAGTATTGTTGGTTTGGTTGGCAACATTGTGCGCCACTGGGGCAAATTCAAAAACATCCAAATTTTTCTATTTTTTTTTATCTCGTGATTGTGATTGTGAAAATATGAACTTTAAGAAATTATAAAGCACAGTCTTTGCTTTATTATAAATGAAATACATACAAAATTAAATATTAAATTAATCTAATCTAAGATGTAACTTATTCATAAACTCACACCCGGAAATTATAAAGCACAGTCTTTGCTTTATTATAAATGAAATACATACAAAATTAAATATTAAATTAATCTAATCTAAGATGTAACTTATTCATAAACTCACACCCGACTCTATATTTACTTTGTAATAGCACAACATTAGCGAAACATAAATATGCATCGAGTGCTATCTCTCTCCGACATCGACTATCATACCAGGTAAATGATAAAAAGCCAATTATGTTCCTATTAACACTGAGAATATTATAATTATCTGGATCTAGATTCGCGCCTAAGTAACAAGTTATTTCTTGTAATAACGGTGTTTAAACTTCAAATACTTATTGAATATTTATAAAATAGTCGGCATGAGAATCAAATGGGTCTAAAAACTTTTTTGGTTATTAAGTCGTTTAAACAATATCACCGTCGAATATATTAGAAACCATGACTTCCATGAAAGAATTACAAGCACCATTTCGGATACTGCATCACATAGTTAACCGTTGGCTCCACGGTTCAGGAGATGTTATCAGACGTGACGTCTCGAGGCAATACGACTTGAGATAGTGGTAATGTAGTGCAGACTATGAAGGATTGAAATACTGTTTACTGTGTGAAGGGAGCTAATGTGAAGGGTGAAGGATAAGTTGAGATCAAAAGTAGCTAAGTTGGTAGAACGATGGAACGGTAATCCCAATCAGTTTCTGATAGGCTGAGACGCTCCTCTGTAAGAAATATTAATCATGATTTTTGTCTGTAAATAATTTAAATTGACACTTATTTATTCACTTCTTTATGACATGACTCTTTACGATACTTTATTTTCTTATGTCTACTCTTTATGATATCGATTTCTCTGACAATTCATGACAAGAAACCATCAACATCAAAACCAAACCGTCTTCAAATCGGCATTACGCAAACCTCACCATGGGCCGGAAGAAGTTTAGAGCAGAAAAATCATTACTTCTGTGGATTGTTTTGGAACGGCCGTCGGGGGCGGCGGCAGGGGGGCGGCTGCAATCAATACAGGGCCGGACTCGAGCGGAATACTAAGCAGGTTGGTGCCTCGGTGCGTCGCCACCACGTGCTGTACCGTCGTATGCGGGAGAGGGAAATTTTTGTTGTTTTCATGGTGTATTGTTGGGCTTTTACGCAAATTATGTTTCTTTAAAGCTTTTGCTTCTGAAGAGGCTATGGGTTAGTGTTTTTTGTTTCTTATAACAAAAGTTAAGCAACCGTGATGATAGGACGTGTATGGATGGCCTATAACTTATAGTCATTTTATCTAACAACTGCCGCTTGGCCATACTTGACTTTGTAAAAAATTTAAAAAAACTTTAATAGGTACTCAAGAAGTACGTTTTCCGTGATTCAGAAGATAAGTAGTCAGTAGATTAAAAGCACTGGCAAAGCGTACCTTCTGAAACACGGAAAACTTTCTTCGTGCTTGTATTTCTTGAGTACCACTTTACACGTCCCATCGTTGAGTTAACATTAATGTTGAACTCAACATTAAAAACAAAGACAAACCTAAATCTATGGAAAAAATATCAGTTTTCCTCGTACTATCAGAAGCAGGAAATATAGCGTTGTCAGCTGATATCGCGTTGAGCAACTAACAGAATTAATCCTAACGTCCACATATCAATAATCCGGCTCCCAGGAGACGGGGGAAATTAAAACAGATGATCTGCTGGAACCGTCGCCAGCCATAATTAAAAAGATAAGGAAAATATTCGCTATGAAGCTATGAAGAAACCCCTTTTAAGAGACTTCGTCCGTAGTGATAGCGCCACTTTTAAAGAAACATTACTTGCAATACACATTTTTCAATAATTTCTTGGGAAGAACAAGAACTAAAAATATACCGTATTTTGTTAATTATGTCGACCCGTATGCTTAGTTGGTAGTTTAGTTACCTGCTACGTAGAGGGTCCCGGGTTCGAGTCCCAGCTCGGCAGATATTTCAATGATGAATTTATAATGTCTGTCTCTAGGTCTAGGTTTTCTTTGTAGTTGTTTCTGTGTATGTCCATGGCACCATGTACAGGAAATCCTAGTGGAGGCTATGAGTGTGAATGTCTATTTTTAAGTCTTTTCAAAAAGTGGCGCTACCTCTGCGGATGAACTTTTAACCCTGCGCTTGCCAGGGCCGCGCGGGGGCGGTTATTCGAATGCGGCCCCTGAGACCGCACGCTCCCGATTACCTACTCGCTGATTAAGTAAACTAAGATAACATTGCCAATATAGAACGTCAAAAGTCAACAAGGGTGGAATGAAACGTTAAGTTGATTCGGTATTTGGGCGTATTCTCAAGGGTTGTACTATTGTTATCTTAGATAGTTACAGTGTTTGATTGGATTGCTCTCGAGACGAGTGCCGGCTTGTTTGATGTTTGCGTTCAACGGGTTGAGGAGTGCTGACGATGCTCCATTATGATATTTAGCAAGTTTGAGAGGCTAGTTTTGAATAGGATTGTGAACTACTTGAAGCAGTAAAGTATAGGTACTTTTGTGTATTTGACAACACAATTTTTTTATTACCCAGCTGTTTGTCATAGCTAAAGATCGATATACTACTCGTATGGCAATATCTATTTTTAATTGGCCAAAAAGTCCAATCTACCCAGTGGGGATTAATACGAACGTGACTTTAGTGTGTATGCAAAACCACCCAACAAACATTCTGGTCATATAAGGTTTCCATTATATAGCCAAAAGGTCATATAACCGCTGTATTAAAGCGAATTATAGAACATAGTGTCATATAAAGGCGATTTATACAGCATAATAGCAATTTGCTAATCAGCTATATAATTTGGTCGAGTCGACGTTTATATGACCATTTTATACAGCTATTATAGAACATGGGGTTATATAATGGTGATTTATTCAGCAGAATGGCAATTTGCTAAACTAGTCATATAATTTCGTCGAGTCGACGTTTATATGACCATTTTATACAGCTATTATAGAACATGGGGTTATATAATGGTGATTTATTCAGCAGAATGGCAATTTGCTAAGTTAGTTATATAATTTGGTCGAGTCCACGTTTATATGACCTTTTTATACAGCTTTTATGCTGAGTAGAGTTTCTAATATATTAGGTACCTATATTATTTATACGTAACGTCTTTCTAAAATTATTAATATTGGATCACATATTTTGAAATGGTGTTAAAAAAAGAAAACAATTTAGTTTTTGAATCGGCACACTGTCATATAATAGAGAATTATAGAGCTTTTACATGGATATAAAGCCATTGAATGATAATGAATACAGCAATTATTATGACATGTATAAGCATATTACAGCGCATTTATATGGCAAAATAGTCATTTAATGATAAATTATAGAGCTTTTATGTGGCTAAAAAGCCATATGATGGTAAATTATACAGCTGTTATATGTCATCACATAAACGCTTTCTATAGAGCATTTATATGGCTAAAAAGGTATATAAAGGTAAATTATATGACTAAATAGTCATATTATGGTAAATTATAGAGCTTTTACGTAGCTAAAAAGTTATATAATGGTAAATTATACAGCTGTTATATGACATCACAAAAACGCTAATTATACCGCATTTATATGGCTAAAAAGCTATATTAAGGTAAATTATATAGCTTTTATATGACATGTTGCCAAATTTGCCATTATGTGACTAATTTGCAAATTATATAGCCACTATAGCACGATTTTATGACTTTTTCGTGTTTGTTGATGTTTCGTGAGTTAATTTTGTTGTAACTTTTTAATTGTTTACTGGTGTTTAAAATAAAGTAAAACACTAGGATGGACCTTAAAAAACTTAAAAGAACTGGTGGTTTCCGGAGAAGAGTAGAAAAGATACGGAAAATTAGTTATATTGACAGCGGAAACATATCTTCTTTCCAATCGGTAATCGAAACTCCAGCCAGTGGTTCCGTAGATTTTCAAGAGGCTAACAACAGTGGTTCTGTATCTATTCCCTTGGAATCTCAATTCGATACTAATTCTAATGTTACGTTGTCAGACTCGGATTCAGATTCCGCAGATTTTAGTCAGGAAATTTTTCAGGAAGTTTTCTTATATTGTAATCTGTCGATTGGCATAGGTTTGATCTGTGAAAGCATAGATAAAAAATTGAGTACAAAAAAAACCTATGCTAGGCCCCCCGTTCAGTGGTTTGATAGTACTATTATATATTCTGTGTCTGTGCGTTGATTGTTACGGTTGCCTAGATATATACAGATTTTGTTGCTTTATAACTTTTTTTCTATATTCCCGTGTTCCTGGGAATTCCTGGGGAATATTCCCGCTTGGGGGAAATTCCCGGGAACGGCACATTGCTAGCCGCTCCTCCTTTAATATTCTGGGGAACTTTAGGAAATATTTCCGCCTTGGGAAATATTCCCGGGAATGGCACATTACTATTGCAAACCCTTTTTATCCTGACTAGGAAATATTAAGAATTATAAACCACTGATATAAATAAAAAAGTAAATAAAAAAGGCGTTCATTAATTCATAATTAGCATTAACATTGACAAAGAGCCACTATACTCTCAAATGTTCAACTATACTATGTGGAGTGGAACCCTAAAAATTTCACATGATGGCATGGCAAACAATAACTAACTCCTGAAAGAGCACCTACATGATCCTTTGTAATGTGGAACCCTAAAAATCTAATATGGTGGCAAACGGTGACGGGATTTGGCTGAATAAGGAGCCATTATATGGCTAAAGAGCCTTATTGTCGTCATATCGAAAGCTATTTAGCTGTATTACTTTAAATGGCGGATAACCATATTTTAATTATGATTTATTTTAATAAAACAGCAAATGAATACTTGAGAATTTTGATGGCGTATCAAAATTTCATAATCAAAACCTAGGTTGTTTCTCGACAAAGTCATGCCCGCACTAAATTTCTTCATATTTCGGAAATTATCGCAAGTTTTCATAATGACTATTAATATGCATTGATTACTAACAATGGAGGATAGAAAAAAATAGAAATATTAGTTTAATACTCACCAAAAACTATTTTTCTTTAGCACTACGCACTTTTTTTGACACCACATGAACCAGCACTAAATGGCGATTTATTCAGCGTTTATAGATCAAATAAGCGCTATAATGGCTGTATAAGTTGCTGTTATATAGCTTAATAGCGCTATTAATGCCATATAATATTCTTATACCGCATTTATAGCACTAATTGGCTATATAATTGTCACCGTTGTGACCTTTATAGATCAGTTTAGCAAATTATACAGATATTACAAATCATTTACTCAGCTGAATAGCTTTATAAAATGTGCCCAAATCGCGTGCTATAAGCGTAATGATTACGTTTATATGACTAATATGGTTGCTTTTTACCGGTATAAGAAACGTGCTCTCGACCATTATAAGACCAGTTTTTGCTAGTTGGGCACATGATAACGTAAAACCATCAATATTTCGATCAACGTTACACACCATGCAATAATTTCACCGCCCCTTCCCCTCACCCCGTCCCTAAATCCTCCCCTTTCATCCCTCAAATCTGGTGTCAAACTACAACCCATCTGTCACTGTATACCATAAAAACATAATAAGCGATCCGTCACCATAAAATACCCATTAAAAAGCCGTCGGTAGCTTTCAAAAATGCATCAAGAAATGAAATAGGTAGTTAATTACCAAGAGACTTGGTGGATCGGGTTCCAGTGGGGTAGCTAGAGTGTTAAAATGTAATCCAGAGTTACAAATCGCCCTTGCAATTTGGTGACGTTTCGCTGGTTTGCGAGACATTTGTCATTGGTCTTCAATTTTAGACTTAATAATGAATAATGATTGTTTCGAATGATTAAGCTGTATTTTCATTAATTATACATGTATTTGGTTTTAAACATTTGATTGATTGATTAAAACTTCTATTGACTGACACAAAACAGATACAGGAAATTTGAACAACTTCTTTTATTCATATTCTTTTAGTCGCATGCACGTCATATTATACGACATCACATAGCACTGTCAAAGTCATGGAGGTAATGAAATAAATACTAGTAAAAATCTCGTGCGTCTTCTTTGACTAGTATTAAATTAGTCACGTAAATGTTTACCCAAATCGACACCATTAAGTTAAACAAAATCTGTATCATATTTTCCGCTGTGTTGCTACGTCAAATGCTACGCTCCGCTACGACTCGTAGAAGTTCAATGTAAGCTGGTTTTAAAGTAAACATTGCATTGGTCCAGCGAATTTTGACCCCCACTTACCTCAAAGTCAAGAAACATTGCACGCCCTAAAACGCTAAAGTTATTTCACTTTTTGCCCGAGTTCGGACAAGTCTGAAAGTTGGGAGGAGATTTTCACGAAGTTTCTCTCCGGCACAGTTGGAAGATGTTCTAAATTAAGGCTCGTATTTATAAAGCGATCTCAAGATTGAGAGCAGTATTAAGTATGGATTTGACAGATCATAATGTACTGAAATGACATTTCTGATACGAACTCAAACTCGCTGTCACTCTTGAGAGCTGATTATAAATACGGGCCTAAGTCTTCGGGACGGGACGAAACTTCGGCGTGGTCACTCTCAACATGCTTTCAACTTTGTTTTGGTTGTTTTTAAATGTATTTTTAATTAGAATAAACCGAAGATTCTATGTCATTTCTCACTCTTACTTTTGATTAGGTAGGTACTCCTCAAAACAATTGTAAAATATAATTGAGAATGTAAAAAAATGCAGGAAGTTGGATAATACATTCATACAACGTAAAGTCGTTCTTTTATCCCTTACGGGGAAGACATATTGTAGCGTACTTATTCCAAGCTCAAAATTTGCAGAATAGGAGAAAAAAACAATGCCAGAAAACAATTTTTTGACGAGAATTTTTAGAAAACTGTTTTTACCAAAAAACAAAAAAAAACTGATACTTAAAGTCCTCTGTAACACTTTCACTGCCAAGGTCCCTTGGGCCGGCAGCAATTTATTCCAAAGGGCTAGAGGGGAGTTCGCCGTCGCCCAAACATTTCGTTTGGTATGCTAAATTTTAGATTCGCCTCCTTCTCACGTCGACTTGAAAACCTCGACTCATCTTTATGCGTTTATTTTTGAAAGATTTTGTTTACAGTTGGGCTGCTGGCGTAGTCTAACGATCTGAGTCTCGAGGTCTCAGATTCAAGATAACTGTTTCAGACTTCAAAGCCAATTATTTAAATAACCATAAATAGTTTGCTCCATTTAAGGTTTTTTTTATTTACGTAATAATTACCTAGAAGTCATTAAAGTAGGTTTCGTGAAAGTTAGTACTCGCGATCTATGGTTTTTCTATCAAAAGTAATGCAAAGTTAATCAAAAATGAATATTTTCGCGTGTATCCTTAGTTGGTTCAAACAGCTGTGCATCGTTTAGCACTTTTACAGTCAAATCTGCCTAAATCAACAAATATTAACGACCCTAAATTCACAGCTCATTCTCTTAGCAAATTCAGCAATTCTCAACCCTATCAAAAACACAATTAGCACGAACCGCCCGCCCCTAAATAACCGTTCCTATTGGTCGCTCAAATTTCAAATTGAGAACGTGGCTAGTAAATAACGGTCGGTAAATTACCCCATATACCTACCTGTCAGTCAATGACGTTAAACTTTGAAAATAGAATGTTTCCTTTTGCACTTCAATACCTACTTGAAACTGGCTTATCTACAAAAACTTTTAAAGAAAAAGAAATAGAAAAAAAAAGTAGTGCTTGAAAATGTTTTCAGTGGAGACGTGTAAAGACGTTATTTTTTCGGTTGGTGGTAAATTAAAAGAAAAGCATTTTAAAATATGGAAAAATGCATTAAAAGTGCAATGAATTCTTTACATTCAAATTCTTAGAAAAAATATTTATCTCCCATACAACACGACTGTAGGAGCTAGCACGTGTGTATGGAAACCCAATTTTTTTAAGTTTGTTCAATTGGCATGGGTTTAAAGTTTTATCAGCAAATTTTTTTACACCCAGCTTTATGCCATACTTTCCCAAACTATCTTTGTACCTAAACCTTTATTTTGAACCCCCCGACCCATGTCTGCGTCACCAAGGGTCGTATGATTCGTCAGGAGCAAGTCGTCCGTTCAACTGTGAACCACCATCACGTCATAAGCACCATGTACCAGTGCTTCTCAAAGAGTGGGCCAAGTTGACAGCTTTACGAGAATATTATTGTACGAGTAAGATTATTCGGATTGATAGTCGTAAAAAAAAAAACATTTTATCTTGAGTAATAAAACGACTACCTATACGATAAAATATCTTTCTTTTATAATTCTTATTCCAATAGGGAAAAGGGCGTGTTTTATGTATGTATGTATGTATGTATAATTCCTATGAATAACTAAAAAATAAAAACATATTCCTGCTTCTGAAGTGCAAATATTTTCTGAAATTCAGGAACTGATAGTAGGGCGCATGAGATAAGTACTAGAAGAATCGAGGTGAAGAAATTTACGTCAGTTAAGCACAGGTTCAATCTGCAGTTGTCGCGGTGACGTGAATTTCCATAGAAAAAATTTGTCTGCTGCTGTCGCCTCGACTCTTCCGGTATGCCAGGTAACAAGATGCAGAGTCGATTATAAAATTAAACTGTTAATTTGAGATAATTTTGTATCAATGTTTGAAGGGAATTTTTCTGGATTATGTTTCATTTGCATTAATTTTGGCACAGGATGGGACTTCCCACTTGAAATGTAAATTTGTGATAGGTCATTATCGTATTGGCACAGAAAACTTTGAGAGCCACTGTTCATAAGCACCATACAGGTATGCCCGTACTATATTTGCATACATATCGGAATTGAAGAGGGGAACACTGTTGTATGCTCTCAAGTTTTTGATGAGCTCGGAATTAATTCCATTTGGGGGTGCGATTTTTATTGTAAACTGATTATGATGACGTGTTGTTTGGTTTACACTTGAAAGATTGGCGTCAACAGTGTTGATTTTTGTACAAACACTCTCGATATTGGCGAAATCATAATCCGTAATTTTTTTTTTATGTCAGTTTTTACAGCTTTTTCCATACTTTTGATTAGCGTATAAAGAATAACCAAGTTTCAGCTATTTAAAATAGCTGCAAAACTGATCTCTGGCGTAAATTCGGTTTTGTATAATTAATAACAATAACCACTATCAGAGACAGCAAAAGAGACATCTTAACGTGCTCTTCAAAGCACTGAATCATCTTACTTGTCCAGAATCAAATTCAGAATCTCTGGACCGAAAGCCCTAGACCCAGACCATCAAACCACAGTGACAGATCGACTAGGTGAAAACCGACGCCACTGAGAGACCATGGAATGTCTAAAACCCTCTTCAAGTGTTTTAAAGCTTCTGACACCTTACCAAATGTTTTATAGCTTCCCCATGCATAGTGCGAATACTCGAACTGTGAATAAGTATTATCAGGGGAGTTCTAATTTCACAATTTGTTTGGTGGTCCCTCGGGCGGACAGGCAGATGCGACAGATTGGTAGGTGTGATGTGTGCCTTATATATAGATGCTTCACGCTGATAAGAGAGGATTGTCATCATGGCATGATGTGAGTATTTTGTCATGTAGGTATATTTAGTAAACGAAAATACGATAGTTTGCGCTCGCATTAGCAGAGGCAAGCCTCGACGTTTCGACCATATATTGATGGTCATCATCAAGAACTCGGTAGATGACACACTACCGCACGTCAGGTGTGATCTCAGACTTGAATATTACTGGTATAGAAAAATACCATAAGAAAATACTTGTTGATTGAATTGTGATGCCACCCTGACATCTTCCTTCGACCCAACAAATCCACGCAATATTCCACGAGATAGCTCGTACGTATACTCACGTAAAATTACGCTTGTATCCCTTACGGGGTCGGCAGAATGTCTAAGCCGTTTTCGTTACGTCTTACAATTTTAAAGAGGCTTTCTCATCATTCATTTTTAAGGCTAACAAATTGTACCTAATGCTGGTCGTCAACGGTATGAAATGTGTACCAAAATAATTATCATCTACGTTTCTCATCATTTCTCTTAATTTAGATGCCAAATATCCTTTTGAATTGACAAATAACACCCTAGCACCTATCTTGTTAGCGGCTTTGCAACAGATAAAACGTGTAAAAGAAAATGTCACTTCAAAACATGCTATTAAGGTCTGAAATAGCAACGAGGGTGTTAAAAAAGCCGTGTGGGAGAGAGTGTGGCAAACCAAAATGAAGCTTGTTTTGAGTTAAAGGCGTCAGCTTGTGTGATAGGATTTGTGTATGGAAGTATGAACTAATCCTCGCAGATAACTCAATAACAGAGTAATGAGAGGACGGCCTTTGATGGCACCCTCCACTTGGGGAGAGGGGGTGGAGGGAAGGGAAGTGAGGGGGAGGGAGGTGACGAAATCCTAATTGTAGATAAAAAGATAACTTTGACAAGGGAGGAGCGATATTGATCATTTTTGTGCAATCTTCGCGCCCTCTGATTGAGTTGTGGTGCGTACGACAGCCCTTTTTTAATGTTTTATTAATCCGTGTATTCTGATTTACTCTTTTAAAAACGCTTCCAGCATTAAAACATAGAGTATACCAGCTACTCACTTGTTTTCCTGGATATTTAATATAATAAAATTTATTCAGATGCTCTGACTTCCTGCCATAACAACAATAAGTAAACAGTTTTTGTCAGACATGACAAAATGCTCTGCCTACCCCATAAGGAATAAAAAAGCGATAATAAGTAGCTTCTTCCATGCTGTACTGGGAGAGTAAGTAAACATAGTGTTCCAGCTCTACTCTTTCCGGGCATACTGTAAAGGAAAGGAAACGAGGTTACCCGTGCATTACAATGTAGGCGAAAGGCTGAAAACCTATCACTATAGTATTATACAGTTTGTGCTTTCTTATTTTGATCCTCAAGCCTTATCTGACGCGGTGAAAACGCTTCTTTATGAGGTCTTTGACGCTCTGCCTACCCCTAGGGATAAAGGCGTGACTATAAGTTTGTATGTAAGTGGTGTAAGACCAGTAGCCATTGTCTTGGACAAGCGTATCGAACGCATCGGTTCCAGCGCATGTTTTTTGCGCGTGCGTTTTATGACCAGCGCGAATGCAAAGAGAGTGCGCACGACAGATACATTCGAGTCTGGAGGACTCTTTAAGATGTCTTTTTCTTCGCTTTTTATGTTCGCGTCTGGTCTGCACTTCTTTAGATAAGGGTAGGTACTTATAGCTTATAGTCGGGCCGTAAGCTCTGGAGGATGATGGTAACTTAACTATCAGATTGCGTATACATTGTTTTATGCAAATATATATTTTAGTTTTGAAAGTCTCAGTACACACACCTAAATAGGTACTTTATTCAATATTATCCTTGACTTCACAATAAATAATTAAGTATTTTGTTGCCGCAGTCAAATAACTCGTTCCCAGAAATTCTTAAAGTAACCACATCATTATTTTCATTACCTAATTTACCAAGGAATTTTCCTGAAACCACCCAAAACTTACATTCCTAACCAAATGAACGGTAAGCGACGAAATAAAGCTTGTTCGCAGGTTAAGGTCACTGAATAATGCATAATTATTAGTGCCCTTGTTCACGAAGACGGTTTTTCGCCGGAGCTACTGACGGGTAGAAATCGGACTTGCATCGGGTTTTCAGATAATACCATGCCGAAAGTTCCGCGCGTAATGTTCAGCTCGTAAAAAATTGTGTTTTTTGAGTATCTATGATAATTTCTACATTAACGGAATCTTGTGTCGCAGATGGTATAATTTCAGCTATTGAAAGTTACTTCCATGCTGGACTGGGAGCGATAGAAAAACATAGAATGTGCCAGCTGCATCTCCTCCCGGGCATGCTGTAAAAACCAGCTAAGGGAACTGAGGGTTTTAGTATATTGTAATTTAGGCGATGGGCTGACAACCTGTCACTACAGCAATATACAGATCTATCCTAAACAACCCTCAAAACTTGTCAGACGTGGCGGAACGACCTTTGTTTGGGTCGTTGACGCTCTGCCTACCCCATTAGGGATAAAGGCGTGATTCTATGTATGTCTTGAAAGTTTCGCGTGGATTTTAAGGTGAGAGATGTGTATTTGTGGGTAGTAAAATCTACGATCGAATCATCCGTTTCAGAACTTTTTAACTAACTAGGCGTCTGACATGATATGTGTAATGGCCCCTGTCAAAAACCGTGACATTTTCATGAAAAAGCTTAGTCAACGCTGGCCGAACCGTAACCGTACACGTAGGTTACAAACCGTCTCGTGTACACATGCCCTAATACTGCGTTGAATAAATTATATCCTAACAAATATAGTTATCAAATGCGATAATAATTACTGTTACCAGAAGAAATTATTTTATCGCAAGTTATCGCACTGCTTTGAATATATTAGCAGGTTATTATAATATTTACATCAATGTTAATTAGTTGCTCGGAATGTTTTGTGTAAACGGTTTCACTTACAAATTAATGGTAAAAGGGAATTAATGGTAGAGTAACAACAAATATTTAGTGTTTGTATTCTACAATATTTAGGTGTGAGTGGGATGGGATCTTAGGCCCGTATTTATGATCAGCTCTCAAGAGTGACAGCGAGTTTGAGTTTGTATCAGAAATGTCATTCCAGTACAAAATTACCTGTCAAATCCGCACTCAATATTGCTCTCAATCTTGAGATCGCTTTATAAATACGAGCCTTAGAAGTCCAC
Organism: Scrobipalpa atriplicella; assembly: GCA_029255725.1. NCBI lineage: Eukaryota > Metazoa > Arthropoda > Insecta > Lepidoptera > Gelechiidae > Scrobipalpa > Scrobipalpa atriplicella. Next base: position 56,088 of record JARACY010000216.1, read on the forward strand.
ACTGGGCATCAAAATTTGTTACACTACAATATATTCAACACAACGATTTTTGTGTGTTTTTGAAATAAATAAATTGCTTTTTTTTACGATTAAAAAATATATTTAATAAAATGATGTTCGGCTAAAGATCCCACAACCCTACAGTTCAGCAGACAGGGTTGCTACTAGCTGAGCCATTGGACCATTCAAGTCTGTAAACAAAACTCTATAAACATCTTTAAACTTCAAAGTAAACGCAACTCAAAATATCCGGACACGAAACGAAAGAAAATACAGTCGAGGTTTCAGATCACAGATCACTCATACCATCCAAACGCTGCAGAGAAAGTGTACGAGGGTGCATTCTATGAATATGTATTAGGGAGGCCCTGGGGGGAAGGGACTAGGGAGGCACGGGGGAGAAACTCCGTGTAAATGGAAATTTCAAATAAAAATAGCTCAAATATTAACATGAGCCCGATTCGTGTTTCCGGACATGTGCGATAACACGGCCACAATAAAAAGGTGGTTTTTAGCAGGGATTCGGCTGGGTCGTGTGTGTTTTGGCTCTGGCAGGGTTCGCAACATGGCGTCGGGGAGTAATTAAAAACTGCGCGGTTTGGATTGCTGATGTCATGTCGCGTCTGAAGTTTTGTTTTTCATGATCAATTCGCGTACAACACTGACTGGTTCAATAGCCCAGTGGGTAGTGACCCTGCCTGCTAAAATGAAGGGCGTTGGTTCAATCCCAGCACGAAGTAAATATTTGTAATTTTTAATTGAATATTTTAGAACGTTTTCATTCAAATATTCAGAAACGTTTACGTTTTGCTACGGTTGCTACGTCGTAGCAAGATCGTAGCAAAAATCTGTTACAAGATTTACGTTTTGCATTTCCTTTTTTTTATTCGTCTCGCCTCATTTGCTGCATATTTTGAATATAACTTTTTTTGTACATTGTAAATAATGAAAATAAAAAAGGTTGTTTTATTGGTCAGTTTTTTTTTTAAACCGCTTTTTTTACTTCGGTAGAGTACCTACCTAATATATCATTTTCTCAGCTCTATACAAACATGTCTAATATGACCTGAAACAGCCTTCTTGTTAGCAGGCCGGAAGTGCGTCACACGGCAGTGACGTCACGGCGGCTACCGGAAGTGCCGGTGGCGGACGCCGGAACCGGATGTCGCGTGATATCTTGCAGGTGACTGACCGCTCATATGATGTATTGTTCTCGGTAAGGATGGGAAATATTACATAAGTTATTAAAGTATGTGGTTAAAGTATTTAAAGTAACCGGTTCTCATAAATTTGTACTAATAATATTATAAATGCAAAAGTAGTTCTGTTCGTTTGTTTTTACTTATGTTACCTGACGTCTACATTATATTTAGCTACGGCTGATGGCGTTTACTTTTGATGTCACAATCATCAACGATTAATCAATGACCAGATGATTCTATCATTAACACTTCACATCATCATCATCAGCCTGTATCAATCCACTGCTGGACATAGGCCTCCCCCATCCTATGGCACAACACTTCACATACTTTTAATTTTAACTAAGTTATCTATCTACCTAGAAATCTTACCTATTTATTTCCTTTTGATGCGGTGACGTATTTGGAAAATCCTGGAAAAAACTTAGGCTACTTGTTACTGCAAAAAACTTAGCTACGTGTAAAACTACTGGACGTAAATCAAATAGTAATAACCGTGTACTCGAAATGACCATCATAGTTTTACAACTCGAGATTTGTGAAATTTATGTTCCTCTTTCCCGCCCGTCCAACTTCCGGTGGGTACGTGCTAAAATTACGAGTGTTTTCAAACAATACAACCAACTTTGCCTGGTTTATGCGGTGTAGGACAAATAATATACCTATATAGCTATTTGTTCTCTTTTTCTAAGTCACGAAATACATAATAATCGTTGGGATGTGATTTGTGATCTTCAAACGGTCTAGACTAGGGTAAAGGTCAAATAAATAATCTCGTCAGAAAATCTACGGAGAAATTTAATTGCGTTCCTTATCTACGTCAGATCATCAGCAACAACAGTCCACTGCTGGACATGAGCCTCCCTAAAATTGGGGATATGCCATACGCGCCACGCTTGGTTGAAAATTTTCCTAAGATCAAGAACAGATTGGTGGAGTTTATGGGGCGATCTTTTAAAAACTAAACTTACCTAAACTATTTCACTTACCCAACAGACTGAAAAGATTAATTACTACCTATTAACAAAAATAAAGAAGCTAGTAATCGACATCGAGTTAAGTAGGTAATATAATAAATTATCTGGTGTTCTTGTTTTCTTTCGATTTGAGATTGAAACGAGCAGCCTTCATACGGCAACATGTTCATTAGCGGAATTTTATTGTTTTTATCAATTAAAATAGATAACCAAATTCTGATGCAACAGTTAGTCCCAGATTATACAATAGTTATTTAGCCACGTCAGACCAATCGCGCATTAGCTAAGGTGTGTTCTTGCATAGGCACCGGCAATTATCAGCACTTATCCACACTACGCGCACTCATAAAATACACACCAATCCGCGGCGGCACAAATCACTGTGTGTGTCTACCCTAACGATGGAAAACCTGACAAGAATAACGCTAGAAAAACAAAATTGAACTTTATTGTGAGGATGGTAAAGTGCATTTCAGGTAAGAGGAAACTCGTTACGTGATTAGTGAAAAGCGGGAGCCTGGAAATCATTCGCGAATCTGCGAAAGAGACAGGTGATTTGATATTATGCAAATTCGGTGCGCTCGAAAAGGACAGAACGACCGTTGAAGTTCAGACTGTTGGGGATGAAAATTTATATGCGGATGAAACGATTTATTACAAAAGCGTTGAGTAGGTGCTTGAAATTAATTACACCAAGTTTTGCTTTCGTTTTGTCCCATTGTTCCGGATGCCGCGATTTTCCCTGTCTTGTCGTCTATCGGAGGTTTTTATTGCGAGGGGAGGCAGGGGGATTTATGACAACTCCACGCTTAGGATATTTTTATTTCCGCGGTTGTTTCTGGATGATGAATGTTTGACTTGATGTGTCTGCGGAAGATTTCACTTGTAATGCGTGATCAACGAATATTGATAGGTTACAAAAAGATACAGTAAAGAGCTTTACGTATTGCACATTGGCTATGTTGGCTTTGTAGAGTTTTATGTGGCTTGATCATGTACAACGACTAGCAAACGTTACTGTCTCTTTCCAAGTGTTAATTTGCATTATTAACGGTCCCTTAGTGTAATTATTTCTTAATCTTGTAACACACTCGTCATCCGACGGTCACTGAGACCGGCAGCTTAACGTGCCTTCGGAAGCACGGAATCCCCAGTTCTAGCAGTGGACTCATGTAGAGCATATATACTAGTATACCCAGGCCAACATCATCAAGAAAGCTGGTTATGCCTAACGCAGACCACACTATGCTCTCAGTTCGACACTAAGGCTCCCCACGGACGGGCGATTACATAAGGCCGCACGTACACGGACCGAAATCTCGTGCGATCGACGGATAGCGACGGATAAGTAAATGAGGGACGTCCTCCGGGACCCGACCGATACTAAGAGGATCACAGGGAAATGTGTGGAGTCGAAATATGAATACCTACTACAGTTAAGTTAAAAAACTTAAAGCTCCCGTCTCTCGTGTCCCTCCCGTTCTTAGGTAAGGGACAGCTCAAGTTATTGCGAATCTGTCGCCCATTACATCTCTGGAGGCTCTGTCATCCCTCCCTTCCCTCGTGTCTCTCCCATCCTTGGCGTTCCTGGCGTCCCCTTACGTCTCTTACGACAGATCCGACCAAAGTGGCTTAGGTTGTTGATGCTCTGCCTAAAGGTATATTTTATTAAGGTATTATAACAGCCACAAGCACAGGGCCTTAGCACAAAGCCTACCTTAATGCCTTAATACCTGCTAAGTAACGAATCCATTTAGTCTGTAAGTCGGCTCCATGCCACCTTTAGTCTGCAGAAACAACATCAAAGCCTCGCCAGTAAATTAGACGTTTTGCAGATACTAAAATATATTTAGCTGCGGGTGGTTCCCTTTCCACCCCTTTTACACCAGCGTCTTACCCCCGCATTCTTCTGTACACTATTTAAAGGGTCTTTAACACCATTAACAGCCTACCTTATACAGCTATACCTGTGATGATATATTTATATGGCTGGCGTTACAGGTAGGTATAGGTACTTGTAGTATTGCAAAATAAGTAAATTACTCAGTGCTACTGAAGACACCTTAAACTTTGGTCAGTGTTTCTGGTAGATAGTAGTCGTAACTATTTAACGAAGTCAGAGACCTATACTAGGTAGTTTCGGAATTCTGAAAAAAGTGACTTGAACAAGCGATACCTCAGTTGGTAATAGAGTCACAGCCTTGTGGATTTTTTTAAGCTTGCTTTTGATTAGTTGGATTGGCAAACGCTGTATACAATAAAATATATTGACACATCAATAGCCTTACAAATAGATAGCGCTCAGCAGCTATATAACGCGACCCCGAAAAAAAACCCTTCGACCTCTCAGAGGCGACTTCAAACGGACACACTAAAATATTCCATTTGACAGGCGTCGTTCGGTCTTTGATCTCCGCCGAACGGCAGCCAATCACAACGTCCCGGATTTGATTGCTGAGGGACCGTTAATTGTGGCCCTACGACCTCTGGCCTCCAGAACCTCCTTGGAGAGGCGTGGCGGGCCTTAACACATCGTTGAGTGCCAATTTGCTTGCCGAAATACCCGAAACAGCCGAAATAGCTGAAATGGGGAAATTAGAAACAGGGTTCAAAGATGGTTGGCACGGAGTTTGGTTGGCACGTGTTATTGGGGGCAAATTATTGGCATCGACGTCTGGAGATTAGGCGTCTTCGAGATACGGAAAGGAAGGCTATACGTACGCAGTCTAATTGTAAGGGGAAGGGATGGACTTCGTCGATTACATGCGAACTCTTACAATTTTGAATACTTAGACGTATTATTGGGTCATCCATGTAAAAAGAGGACCGACTATAAATCTCAATTAAATAAATTTTTGTTTGCATAACCCATTTCATAATTAATGCAATGAAATTAATGAAATTTTGCTGCATATTATGATAAAGACACAACATTTTCAAGAAACGTTAAAATAAACGCTAGTGAACAATAAGTCAATTCATATCCCCTTGGACCCTTGGGTTACATTGCCCTTCATTGGGACCTTCGGACGCAGTAACCCTTGTACCCCTGCAAACCCTACCGCTCTTTGATTAGCCATGTTCGGGAAAAGAGGACAAATTCCATCTCTATAAAGGACATTCTACATTAAAGATACTGAGCAGTTTAGTATGGAGCTCGACCGAAAATTTCCGCAAGTTGAAAAACGCAGTCCCTTGTCCTTGTGGCGATATCCTAACGATGGGAAATATTCCATAGTTTTGGGGTTTTCACATATAAATTGACATTGCAGAAAACGTAATACTATAAGTTGTTCAATATCAAAACCCTTCGAAAAGATTTTTCTGCTACACTCACAAAAATGAGGCATAGGTAAACTAACAAAAGCCTATTTAAAATTAAGCAAAGTTCAAACAATCATGCTATACAATCATGAATGGAATTTCATGACAAACTGGAATTCCAACCAAAACTATGATGAATGGCCTGAATGAAAGACATCTCCAAAAAGACGCGTCACGAAAATGCATAATCAAAGAGATGGCACAACAAGGTACAATCGAACAGCAGAAGCAAATGAAATAAATAATGGTTTGAGTTGTTGAGAACTCCTGTAGCGAACAGCGAGTAGCGAGTAGCAAGTAGCAAGACGAGAGACAGACAGATGTCTTAGATCAATCCTGCTACTGGCGAGACGGGTTCGTGGCTTGCTCCTACATATACCACGATCGGCTGGAGGTAGGAATATTATTTTATTCTTGGAGGAGTTAGCATAGAGTCTGCTTTATTATAAGTGTAAATTGGATTCATGACCATGGTTTTACGGTAGATTGTGGGATGACGGATGACCCGATGAACCATGTTGTCAGAGTTTTAAAACATCTCAATAATTTGCGAAACAAAACGGGAAAGGTCTTAATCCTTATGCCTAACTGTGACACGGTGGGTCGTGAACTAGTTCGTTAACAATCAACCGATATTCACCTGAGAGATAATAGGATCACTAGAATCACCACGCACACCAATTAGTTTAATTGTAGACCCAGGTAAGATAAGAATGTAATCGGAAGGTGGGATTGTGGTGAGATTGTAGGATTCAAAAACGAGTGAGACCTTTTAGACAGACGTCTGTTATGTTGTTTGTTGGTCAAGTCTACCCGATCAAGATATTCACCCTAATTCGAATAAAGAATTATCCTTTCTCCTCAAATATTCCCATCCCCATGCCCAATGTGCTTTTATTTGTGTACGACTCAATAAATTCCTAACTCCAGGCGACGTTGACAGCGCGGACGCGGTGAAAAACCGTCGACATTGTCTGCAGTCGGACAAAGTCTTTTTGTCACCGATATCAGAGATCTGGCCCAATGCCTTAGCTTCCCTTGTGCACTAAAACGGGACCAGGTTTTTGGTGACTGAGAATTTGTGTGACAGTGAGGTAAAGAAGTTAGAAAGCTGCCGGATACATTAATTCACAAAACAACGCTTGTATCCTTTTTGTGGGTAGGCAGAGCTTCAACTGACACGTTTGGGGCACATTTCAGATAAGGCTGCGCTGTGCATAATGTTCATTGTCTAGATAGATCATTAATTAAATCTCTCTTTGCAGAGTCTGCAGTAGATATAAAATAAAGACCTTTACTCAGCACAAAGGTCCCGAGCTACATTTTTATATCTCAACGAACACTGTCGCAGACACCTTTGAACAAAACGAGAACAAGACCAGTGGCCGATACACGGCGGTTCGCGGCAATGCTCGGTGATGCCAGAAAAGTAAAGCAGAAGGACACACACACAAGCGATGCTACAAGAATAAGAAACTGTACAGATATAAAGCTTCATACGATCACGCTGACATAATGCACTTCGTCGCACTTCGATAGTATATTAGTGCTATCTTAGCGTAGTTATTTTTCTGTCGAATTTGAAGTCAAAATGGACCCTGAGCCTCAGGGCCTGCGGTGTTAGAGTTTTTATACCACCTTATGAACAATCATTATGGACAGCGTCCTACAACGACAATAAAAACTTGCTGCCTCGGGAGAATCGAACTTACGTTTTCCAAATAGAGAGCCTAAGGCTCAAACCTCTACAGAGGCAGTAAGTAGGTAAGTATAAGTATAATGAACCTTTGTCTCTACAACTGCAAGAATCCTTACTCTTGTGGCTCAGCGATTGTCTGCGATGCTTGGCGATGCTCAGCGATGTTCGGGAGTGCTAACTGAGATCTCCTTTTAGGGGAGTGTGAACGCGGCGTGTCTGCTGCTAATTAACTGAAACATGCGCCCGCGCTGGCTAAGACACCGACTCTACACATGAACGGATAAGACCAAGGGACGACTTTGTGAACCTATGGAATGGAATAAAAAAATATTTTAGAACAAAACGCATAATATTTCAAAATGCAGTAGTCATTCATAAATGTAGACAAGACACGTGTAGAGTTTCTAAGGTAGTTCCTACGACAGACGTACCTCCATCAACGTCGACCTGTAACGAGACCAGCACCTACACCATAAAATTGCCTGCCGAAACACGCACTCCTTTTTCTAGGCAGAATAATCATGAGTCAGTCTGCTGAAAAAGTCAGGATTTTCTTCAGTCACCAAACTGAGGAAAATTTCACAAAGTGATAAATAGACAAATGTCACTTTGTATGGAAGGCCTTGGAAATCGAGCCCATGACACGACCTCCGGATCAGGAGCCATCGCTCAGACGATTAGACCACGGAGGCAGCTAAATCAGGCGACGAAATCCGGTGGCATGTATCCCCCGTTAATCACTGCGCACGCGGCTGCGCAGGCGCCGCCGGGTGGTATCGCCGCGAGAACACCGAGTTGCTTTTAGTGGCAATCTCGGAATTTACATTATATTTCGTTAATGAGCCCATTCCTGCGGTGATATACGGTTTATTTGTACAACCACGCTCTAATTAAAGTTCTCAATGTCTTTATAATACGGTAAAAGATTGTGGTTTTTTGAGCTCCCTTGCTAGATTGGAGGTCCCTGTAAATAAACCAAGGTAGCTTCTGTTTTCTGGCATACTCTAAAGGTCAGTAAAGGGTAACCCTAAAGGTAACTTAGAGCCAGCACCTTGTCCAGCTAAGAATTCTCGTGAAACAAGAACACACATCCGCCATCTTTGTTTGTAACAAGAACAACGACAAGCAACATACGCAAACGACAAATTAATACTTCTCATCCGCTATTTCAATCATTCTCTTTAATTGGCTCGTTGATTGCGCAGGAGTTGATCATATCACACTTACATAACGTGCATACTCGTAGATAGACGGCGGCAAAAACTATTTCTGCGATGACAGTTGTAAAAAGACAATCCCTTAGTCGTAATATAAAAAGTAAGTTTGTTTGTAAGTTCTTAATATTGTTGGAGAATCATCGGATTACTGTACGGGATTATTGTACTCTTTTTATTAAGAAAACCATAAGACGTGCCAAATCAGAAAAGCACCTTCATAACATCTTGTGCTGAGTTCACCAATACCTACATCTGCGTGTATGGAATAGAGTATTTTATAGCGGTGGGTTATTTCTTGACTCTATAGAGGTATAGGTCTAGACAAGACATGTGAAGAACTTAATATTTATTTCCAAACAGCGACGGAATACAGCAACTTATAGGTATTTAGCGCCGGACTATTTCGGAAAAACGAGATATTGACTTGAAAGCAGAAGTTTAAAAAATTTGATTTATGGCGACCGAAACCGCGGTGCGTGCTATGTGCTAGTATACAATACTTGGGAGTCTTGGGTTGTATTACTTCATTCCTGGCGCTGCGCCCGCGCACTGGGCGTAGCTATGTCGTGCGGAGGTGGAGCTGGATTCATCTCGTTACTGGACCAAGGATAAGGTGAATGGAACCAAATTGGTTAGTAGAATTTCAGGAATGTGTTACAGTTAAACTACAGCATGTTCCAATAAATGTGTCCCTGTGACCTTCCCTTTACAAAAATCTGTGAGTTACAGACGAAGTTGACGAACACACAGTTGGACCACACGGTATGGTACCCTTCCGATTTTTGGTTCCTTTAGATTTAACATTTTTTATGAGAAATCAGCTCACCAAAACTTAATGGTACCAACCTAGATATTTGTCAAGGCCAATTCCGTTTTGCGATAAATAAATCATTTTTGGTGGCACAAAGAATCAATCACGCATGCTAAATAAAAAAATGAATCTATGGGATTTCAAGTTCCTCCAATAAAGGAAACAAAATATATTACCCACCACGTGCGCTTGCGCAAAAACGAGTCGAATGCAACCCGACGAACGGTAGCGAAATAATAAGATCGCGCAGCAAAATAAAGAAACGGTCGGACAAAAGGAGGCACCAATAAGGGCAAAAGGTTTACGGAGTAACGCGGTGTGGGCCTCTCTGCTCATTGTCTTACTCTCCTGGATAAAGGAAGGCTTGGAGAAGGCATATTTTCAAGTATATCTTATAACTAATGTTAAATGGTCTCGTTAAAATTAGGTAGTTTTATAGTTCTCGACAACGCGGTATTCGAATGACCTCTCTTCCCTTCGAATGACCTTCTCTTTGTTGCACACTTCAAAAAAGAGTCACAAAAGGCTTACGGAGTAACGCGGTGTGAGCTGCTCTGCTCGTAATCTCGCTGACCTCGATTGAAGAAGGCTTGGAGATGACATTTTTGTAGTAAGAATTCATGAGCAATATAAATAAATAGTCTCGTAGAGGTAGTTTTAGTTTCTGACGACGCAGTATTGGAATGATCTCTCTTCCCAGTTTCCTAAATACTATCACTTCAAAAGGCTGAAACACCAGGGGCTAAAGGCTTGAGAGGTAGGAGGAGGAAGACCGGGTAAAGAGTAGTAGTCGAGGAATTTTGGGAAGTCAACATTTTGCGAAACTATGAAAAGTCAACATTTAAGGAAACTCAACTTTTTGGGAAGTCGACATTTTAGGAAGTCGACAAAATGGTCCTAAAGGGAAGCAGAAAGCGGAATCCAGCATTGGGTTGAAAAAACGCTAGACAGAAGAAGATGATAAGAAGTTTCATTGTATTATATAAATACTTTTTTATCTTCTGGATTATTGAGTCTGTCAACCCGATGAACTCTACTCAAAAACGAGGCTTCAATCAGTGCAAAAGGCTTAAGGAGTAAAACAGAGTAGGCCGCTTTGGTCAATGTCTTATAGTCCTTGAGGAAGAAAGAATTTGAGAAGGCAGTTTCAAAACTTTTCTCTGTAGAGTCTGGATTATAGAGTCGGGTTTGAACAGTCAGACAGTATGACAGACAGTAATATAACTATTATTATACACATTCTGCAAGACCATTTTACTTAAGTTTATTAATTGCATAGCGCATTTCTGAACTGTTTTTGATCACATTACGTAACCTGTAATTAATATAACGTTAAACTGGCAATAAATATAAATAGAGATGACAACGTTAAGTCAAATTAATTGGAACAAAATGTTACGGTCAACGCATATATTGGGTAAGTTTTATTTGATGCCACTTTAACTTTAATACTTTAATGTAGGTCTAGAAAGTAACAAATTGTTAATGTTAGGTACCTAATTTACTGATTTCCTTTTTTCAAGGGGTACTTGTTCCCACATCATACCTAAAACAAGTTGCGTTGTGTAATATAACCCATCATCACCACAGCAATATTTATCGCCGTGTAACCGTGACGCAAAACGAAACCATTTACCAATACATACATACATAAAATCACGCCTCTATCCCTAACGGGGTAGGCAGAGCAAAAACGACTTAAACAAAGGTCGTTCCGCCACGTCTGACAAGTTTTGAGGGTTATTACAGATGATTAGATATGTATATTGGTATAGTGACGGGTTGGCAGCCCATCGCCTAAATTGCAATACACTGAAACCCTCGAATCCCTTAGCTGGTTTTTACAGCATGCCCGGGAGGAGATGCAGCTGGCACATTCTATGTTTTTCTATCACTCCCAGTCCAGCATGGAAGTAACAATAACTCCACTTTACCAATAACTCCTTAATTTCAGCTTTTGGCCTCCTCCTCGTCCTCACCCAATGCACAGCATCCCCAGCAGACTCAGAATCAGAAGCAAGGTTACAGCATGACATAGAATTTGCCGAAGCCTGCGCGTGCCCACGTAACTTCGACCCCGTCTGCGGGTCAGACCGCAAGATCTACTGGAATGACTGCGTGTTGAGGTGTGAGGACTTCACCAGGAATGAGAGGGGATTAGGAGTCATTACCATGAAGAGCATGGAGTTCTGTGGATAAATGTAGGAACAAAATAAACGAGTCTAACTAAAAGTTATTAGTTTTATTGGGTTTAGTAATAGGGTTTTTATCCTCGATTGCAGTCAAAAAAATATGTTCATTTTAGGTTTACCTGGCAGCATTATTTCATATACCAATTTAGAATACTGTGATTGTAGAGATAGATAAATTTGTAATTAACTAATTAGCTTTTCATGTTATCGATAACATGATATTAACTCAAATGACTACACCACTTATTATATAATTGCGTTGTACATCAAAAAGCTATCATGGTAGTAATTCGGTGTTGCAAAAATTCACGACTTAACTAATAATACGTCTATATAGCTGTAATTTTCTATCATGAGAGAACAGAATGGGACGGCAATAATTTTAGTCAAGATTTAGTTAAGTCGAGCCCACAACGAATCGATAGCAATGTTTTTAATGTTACTTACGTTAACAGCAATTAATATGAAATTTAAATATACTTATAAATATATAAAGGAAAGTAGCAAAGTTAAAATTATTAAATTATTACAACGAATTGAGAACTTCCTTTTATCGATTAAACATCACGTCTTTATCCCATAAGAGATACGCAGTGCGTCAACGGTCTAATAAAAGCTACCTGGTAAATGTGGTGATGATATACCGATTTAACACTACACGTATATTCCTACTAAATATTTGGTGCAAGATATTTGACGTCAAACTTGGTAGGAGCGAACTCCGTAGATATTCAGTTGAGTGATTCTACACTATGCGATCTGCAGATATAAGTCTAGTCTAGCTGCTGGGTGTAGGCAAAGCTTGCAGAGTACAGTCTGTTACACAAACCTTATGTGGATTAGATAAATCTTGCGTTCTTCATGCTTCAGACGTGACACAATTTTGCTAACAAAATACTTTCTTACTAGGGAACGTCCATGGTAAACAAAAAACTGTTTCTCCAAAGCTATCCTTATCTAACCCGTTAGGTATTACATGGCCAGTGTAACTGCACTGCATTTCATCTCACCAGTACCAACGCAGTGGTTGATTTATCATATTATAGTACAGGAGGTTACCGCTAAAAATCTTGTGACCGTTCAAAAACATTGCATTTTAAAAACCAGTTTTAAGATTTTATAAAAAATACCAGTGATACAGAACAGAATCAATATTTATTAAAATTACAAAAATTTAATAAACTTCAAGCACCAATCCTTTTTGGAAAATACTGCCGATGGATCCATAAGTATAGGTACTCACCTAATTAATTATCTATTTATGTAAAATTTGAAATTTGAGTAGGATACAAAATCAATCTATTACCACATAACTTTACTGTTACATATTAATTTAGTACTATAAGATATTATTGAATTACATTTAATTCGGGTACAAAAAATATCACCTAAAATCCTCTTCCACCTCCTGTACTGTAATATCCACTGCTGGCGTGACAATGGTAATGCAAAGCCGGGGCCGGAGCCAGGCGCGTATCCTCACACATCCGCTTACGTACAGCCGCCCAGACGTCTAGTGCGGCCCTGGGTGCTGATATTACACCTGCCGAACCAAGTGAGGAAATCAGATAGGAAAAATCTGGGGCTGAAAATTTTCATAGGTTTGTTGGTAGTTCTCGTAGCAAATAGTGAAGTCAGTTTTAATGTGTTTCTTATTGCGATTCTGTTTCTTCGGGAGAGTAACCTTGGGAAGGCCTTCTTCTTATCGTGTGGATTTTCGAGTCGACGAACGACCCGATGAACCCTGGTGTCAGAGTTTTTGAAAATAGACCTCTGATGTCAGAACAAAAACCATGATGTGGTTTGTGTACCTTAATGTGTCGTCCAAAGCACGGTTTTTTTTTTAAATGGAGAACCAGATGATTCAGCGTGCATTGTCATTATTGTCTTAACCAAACAGGGGAAATCACACACAGTTATAAATTGACAAATTACAAACATCAACTTCGTGTTTCATGTGTAGGTATTTCTCCCATAGGAATCAAACTCACGATCTCTGTATCGGGTGCCCATGGCTCAGACCACTAGACCACAGAGACAGCTAAGGGTTAATGAAGGTTACAAGTCTAGGTAGATAATAATGTTTTATAACACATTTGCTCGTAAAGGGTCTCTTACTACACCAATTTCAATATTGTATTGTATCTTATTACGTACTTGAGCGTAATCGTAATGTAAAATGCACGAGTGCTGTAAAACACACGAGTTTTTTTTTTAATTAGATAAAACGCACGGTTTATCGAACGGTACTTTTTTAAATCTTAGCAAAGAGTTTTATGGCAGAAAAGTGGTCAACATTTTATAAATAAAATTAACTTTGGGAGATAAAGTATAATAAAATAAACATTTAATTCTTTGATTTAATTAATTTTTACAATAAATTACAACCATTTATCTGTAACAAAATAAAAAAAATATTAATTTAGTTTATTAGTAATACTGGCTGGTTTTTTGTGCTTTGCCTTAAAAAAAAAGCGCTGCGCGATATATACTAGGTAATCTGGGGTACGTTCAGAAACGCTCGATCGATTTAAATTTAACCTGGTTAAAAATTATATTGCCCGTTCAGAGACACCTGGCAGACGAAATTTCGACTAGGTTAATTTTTATCCGGCCCGTTCAGAGGCGCACCGGAAGTGAGGTTTTATCTGACAGCAGCTAAGGTGCACGTTCAGTGCGTCCCACTAGTATAAGATTCGATCGGTATAAATATCGAACTGGGTCGACTGAACGTACCCCTGTGGATGCGCGCGCATCGCTAATTTGTGAACGAGTAAAAATTATTCCTCGCTTTTTTTCTTTTCACTGTATTGTTTTAATTTTTTAGCTATTTCCTCGCAAATATGTTATAAAACGTCGTACGACATACGTGCGGTTTGATAATTACAGCCTCTGCTTTCTTGTAGCCCTCGCCTACGGCTCGGGCTAGCAATATCGCCTCGGCTGTAACTATCAACGCACCGCACTTGTATCGTAATGTACTATTATTTGGCCCTTCCATAACACAGTAGCTACATCTTTTTCTGACTTTAAAAACTCATAATTTTCTTCTTTAAAAACTAGGTACCGTTCATAACATACATCAGTCAGTTTACCGTGATTTAGCTTACCCAACCACATTACTCACATACACAGTAGATAACACCACCGCAGTACATCATGGCGGCGATAAGGACGGACACACACGGACACCCAATTAAGATCTTCATTAGCTGCTTCCGCGAAGGTGCGCGCGCGCCGTGTGCAACCGCCCTTTGTCCAAGAATAAAAGAAGTAAAGATTAGAGATGGTTCATTCACGACTTGGGGACTTTGAACTCCTTAATCCGTCATGTGTGTAGTGTTTATAGCTTCTGGATGGTAAACGACAGCGAGTTCAATAAAATTGGGATGTAGGTAGGTAGAGTGCTTACTAAGACTAATGCCTAGGTAGCTAGGTGCCTGCCCCACAATTTTATAAAAAATGTTATTGTAATTTTGACGTAATTACAGAATCAATCTGTATAAAAAAATGAACACCTAGCAAACAATTCCAACTGAAAAATAAAATAAAAGAGGAATTTTAATCTAAAAAAATCGTGAATTATGAAAAATTCTTTAGTGAAATAGGACCTTGATACTTTTCAGAAGACCCTGAAAATATTACAACATGAAATTGGAACTTAACAAACAAGCATATCGCCAAATATAAGAGCACGTAACTTACTAACAAAAATACATTATTTAACCAAGTTGAAGTACGAACGACGCGGTAACAAGCGTACCATGCCTTATCAGAGCCATCTGCAAATAACTATTATTACAGAACGTAACGCAAACCCTTTTGTGAATGGGCAAAGTATACGGCATCTGCACACCACGATAATAAACAAAAAATAAATAACACACGAAAAATAACAAAAACGGCTCACGCGAAACAACCATTACAAAATAACTCCGGCGTGTAGCAAGTGATTCGATTTACCAACGCAAATAGGAGAAGCGACTGACATAAAATCAATCGGCCGGCACGCGAAGCTTAACACCGAAATAATGTAAATTATTGCTCGTAAAAGTGTCATTTTCGACGTACGCGTGACGTCACGTCTTCACCTCAATCTCGACTCTAAAGGTTCTCACTTACGGCCTAATATTGTGGGGGAGCATCAGAAACGGGAAATCGTTTCTGCTCGATTCGGGGGCAGCTTTGTTATCTTTGTCATCAGCCAGCATTTGCATATCTAGCGTGACCGCGACATCACACACGACTCGCGCGGCGTCCTCAGAAAAACGAGAGAGCGTCCCGAAGTCCCTGAGTTTGTTCCAGACGTCACAGCGCATCAAATTCGAATATTTTAAATAGGACAAAAGCTGCCAGGGCAGTAAACCTCAAACATCGCAGTCGGTGTGGGGGTGTGTCTGTACAGACGCACACAGACACACGGAGACGATCATTTACATACGGCACGCGGGGAGCGGGGGCGAGCAGGACGCCGCCCGGCGCGCGGGACAACCGGGAGAGTCCTGCGAGAGACAGAGACCACTATATTATTATCCTGTACTAAAAAAACGAAAAGTGGGCGGGGGATTACATTATAGTAGCGAAAGTAATCGATATTCTGTTTTAGTACGAGGTTGTTATACCTGCACCGCTGCAGCCTAAATACGGTGGTTAGGTCACGGAGGGCTTCCACTCAGGTGGCGGCGGATATTTTTATACGCGCTAAGAAGATTGTCTCTACGCAAGGGAAGGCTTTCACGCGTAACACTTTCGGGTTTTAGAGCGTCGTAAACAACGCTCGTGACATATCAATAAAGCGCCTTTTAGATGCCATCGAATCTGATCGTAAGAGCGAAAAGCTGGAAGCAATTTTTTTGGAGATGTTATGATAAAATAGTGCAAAATAGAGGGTGGTAAGGACCGAGGGGACATCTTCATTCGTTATTAATACACGATTCGAAAGGGTCAATGGGGTATCAAAGATGCAGCATTTAGAGTAAATGAGCCGTGGGACATTTCGCGCATAATTTCACGAGGTGCCCTTTAGGGTTCAGAGGACCGGACACCGGGTCAAGACAAACGGTTTGATTTTATGTTTCCGAAGGTTTTCCTACTTTTACAAGCTAATATGTCCCCTGGACCCTAAAAATGTTCAGTGATAGGCATAGATTTTGCAAAAGCAGTAGGTGGGCAGTTCTCCGAATTGTGGGCGAAAGGTGGTCACAGTGGGGAGAACACATCAAAATGTGATTATATTCAGAACTTGATATTTTTAAAGCATTCTTTATACGTATATCTAAAGGGTCAATGATTTCCTGTTTGTTTTATTTATTTGTAAGTTAGAAAAAAAATATGATAAAGTGCCAATTTCGCATTACCCTAAGTGTCACACTGCCCGTTTTGATATTCAAAACCTGAATTGTGTCAAAACTGTACAAAATACAAACTTTGTGCTGAGTCATAACGAATTTTAATACTATAAACTATATATAAAATGATGCTTTACAGTAAAGTACTCATAAGAAAATTTTCTACAAGCCTTTAAAATTGTGGTCACAACTTTTTTCTCATTACCCTAATTACGCATGGTCACCCAAACAACATGCCTTAAAAATGCACCGCAAGCGTCCATGCGACTCCCACGCACCTCTCCAGTGGTGATCTAGCGGTCGAGAGAGAAGGAAGCTTGCATGTTGCTGCGTTGCGATATGACGAGGAATTTAAATGTCGTTCTCCTACTTTGTCAAAAAATATCGTAGGTTTTCAAACGTTCATAGCTCCCAAAACACTGAGTGATTTGTGTTGAAGTTTTGGTGAAGGTGTAGCTTAGGAGCTTGTCTAGTTAAAAACGAATAAACAAAATATTAAGCTATTCAAGGTCAGAAGTAAAATGCGTTAAAATGCGAATTTCTCATTACCCTAATCATCATTACCATAATTTCCCATAATTTTAAGAATTATGGTAATGAGACTGTCCAACTAATCAGCTTATTTATTATGTTTATGTAGCTTCCAAGTCCTCACGCACGCCATATATCGTGTCCCTGACCTTATCTAACGTCCCGATAATTTGCATGTCTCCACAATTATTCCTTTTTTGTTTTTGTCTTCACTCGCATTCCCGATCAAGTTTCTAATCTGTCTCCACTCACCCCGCGATCATGTTCCTATCTCTGCTCACCTCATAATCATGTTCCTAATTGTCTCTGCTCTCTCCCCGATCATGTTTCTAACTGGCTCCACTCACCCTGCCATCATGTTCCTAACTGTTTCCGCTCACCCCGCGATATGTTCCAAACCGTCTCCGCTCACCCCGCGATCATGATCCTAATCGTCTCCGCTCACCTCGCGATCATGTTCCTAACCGTCTCCGCTCACCCCACGATCTTATTCATAACTGTCTCCGTTCATGTTCCTGTCTCCGCTCACCCCGCGATCATGTTCCTGTACTAACCGTCTCCGCTCACTCCACGATTATATTCCTAACTGCCTCCGCTCATGTACTTGTCTCTGCTCACCCCGCGATCATTGTTCCTGTCTCCACCCACCCCGCAATCATGTTCTTAACTGTCTCCTCTCACCTTGCCATAATGATCCTGTCCTCGCTCAACCCGCGATCATGTTCCTAACTGTCTACTAACCCTGCCATCATGTTCCTGTCTCCGCTCACCCCGCGATCATGTTCCTAACTGTCTCCGCTCGCCCGGCAATCATATTCCTAACTGTCTCCACTCACCCTGCCATCATGTTCCTAACTGTCTCTGCTCACCCAGCGATCATGTTCCTGTCTGTCTTCGCTCACCCTGCTATCATGTTCCTGGCTCCGCCCACCCCGCGATCATATTCTTAACTGTCTCCGCTCACCCTGCCATAATGATCCTGTCCTCGCTCACTCCGCGATCATGTTCCTAACTGTCTACTCACCCTGCCATCATGTTCCTGTCTCCACTCACCCCGCGATCATGTTTCTAACTGTCTCCGCTCACCCTGCAATCATGTTCCTGTCTGTCTTTGCTCACCCCCCGCCATATTGTTCCTGACTGTGTCCGCTCACCTTACTATCATGTTCCTGTTTCCGCTTACCCTGCGATCATATGTCTGTCTCTGCTCACACCGCGATCATGTTCCTAACTATCTCCGCTCACCCCGCAATCATGTTCCTAACTGTCTCCACTCACCCTGCCATCGTGTTCTTAATTATGTACGCTCACCCTACGATCATGTTTCTGTCTCTGCTCACCCCGCAATCATGTTCCTAACCGTCTCTGCTCTGCTCACCCAGCGATCATGATCCTAACTGCCTATTCACCCTGCCATCATGTTCCTGTCTCCGCTCACCCCGCGATCATGTTCCTAACTGTCTCCGCTCACCCTGCAATCATATTCCTGTCTGTCTTCACTCACCCGCGATCATGTTCCTAAACTTCTATGCTCACCCCGTTATCATGTTCCTAACTGTCTCCGCTCACCCTGCGATCATGTTTCTAACTGTCTCCGTTCACCCCGCCATATTGTTCCTAACTGTGTCCGATCACCTTACTATCATGTTCCTGTTTCCGCTTACCCTGCGATCACATGTCTGTCTCTGCTCACTCCGCGATCATGTTCCTAACTGTCTCCGCTCACCCTGAAATCGTGTTCCTAATTGTGTCCGCTCACCCTACGATCATGTTCCTGTCTCTGCTCACCCCGCAATCATGTTCCTGTCTGTCTTCGCACCCCGCGATCATGTTCCTAAATTTTTATGCTCACCCCGTTATCATGTTCCTAATTATTATTTTGAATACTTTCAATTCATCATATCGCTCTAAATCACACCAAATCCTCATCCACACCTTCACCCATTACATCACACTATCTCATGTTTCTAGCTGACTGTACTCCAGTTCAGATCATGTTCCTTGCTGTCTCTGCTCGTACTCCGACCATGTTCCTAACAGTCTCTGCTCGTGCTCCGATCACATTCCTAGTTGTCTCTGCTCGCACCACGATCATGCCCTGCTCGTATTCAGATCATGTTCCTAGCTGTCTCTGCTCGCACTCCGATCATGTTCCTAGCTGCATCTACTCGTGCTCCGATTATGTTCCTAGCTGTCTCTGCTCGTGCTTTGGTATGTTCCGAACTATCTCTGCTCGAACCCTGATCATATTACTAGCTGTTTCTGCTCGCACCCCGATCATGTTCCTAGCTGTCTCTACTCACACGCCGGTCATGTTCCTAGCTGTCTCTGCTCGTGCTCTGATCATGCTCCTAGCAGTCTCTGCTCGCACCCCGATCATGTTTCTAGCTGTTTCTGCTCACACCCCAATCATGTTCCTAGCTGTCTCAACTAGCACCCCGATCATGATCATGTTCCTAGTTGTCTCTGCTCGCACCGCGATCATGTTTATAGCTGCTTCTGCTCGTGTTCAGATCATGTTGCTAGCTGTCTCTGCTCGCACCGCGATCATGTTTATAGCTGCTTCTACTCGTGCTCCGATCATGTTCCTAGCTGTCTCTGCTGACTTCCAAATGAGGAACACGATTATGAGCGTAATAGACAGAACTTATATTCTTAACTGTCTCTGCTTGTGTCCCGATTGTATCATTAAATGTATTATCTGCTCGTACCCTGCTCATGACCATGTTTCTAGTTGTCTCAGCTTGCACTCCGATCGTGTTCCTAGCTAATTCTGCTTGCCATACCATCTTGCAGTCCCTTCAGGTTCAGGACCATAACTGCGGTCTCATTACCATAATCTGATTTCACATTACCCTAATAGTCTCATTACCATAAGGGTTATAATATCGTAATGAATTGATATAAATAAGTGCCTTTTATAGTTTCATAATACTTAAGCGTACCTGAATTCAGATTTGTACTTAAAATATTCAAAATCTTAACTTTGTAAAAAACTTAGGGTAATGAGAGTTTTGCCCAAAATACGGAGAATGAGCCAGGTACAGAAAATACAGAAAATTGGAACCAAATCTTCCTTTTAATTTTCCAATTAGTTCTAACATCCTGAGCCCTGAAAGCGTTTTGATCACTTATTTTTTTTTTTTTATTATTAACAGCTTGAATGTTTGTTTGGTGGTTTTTGGTTTTTAACAAATATTCCTTTTTTAAATCATTCGTTTGACATTAGTAGTATGATTTCTAAAATTATATTGTTATGTACTCAAGCGAGGCCGTGGGGTCTCAGGAGGCTAATATAAAACAAAAAATGCTCAGTTTCAATTAAACTACCATCCAATATTGTCTTCTTCAGGATAAACATTGTTTAAAACAAATGTTATCATAAATATGATGTTTAGAGTTTAAATCGTCGCGTAAAACATAGAGATGAGAGAAAATTTATATAGTGATAAAATCCATTTACTACGAGCTCAGTAATGCGCCGAACAAACTTTATTTCCATAGCTCTCGAGCTGGGGACATTGTAGAGATGCGACGCTCTATCGATACATTTTAAAACTTTCAGTTGTAAAGCTTTGAACTTGTAGTTGGTGGTGAGTTTAATTTCCAACGAGCTTATTCTATTGATTGCTGATGTATTGTTCTTTCTAGTTTGGGTCTAATATTACTGGTTATTTATCGATTACTTAAAATTTAAATTATCCGAATCTTTGACACATACAATACACCCTTGACGTCCAAATTTGATATGAATTTTGACTATAACAATAACAATATGAACCAAGAATATGAATGATGAGATGACATTATATAGTAACTAAGATATTAGTATTATTATCAAATTTTATTTTGCTGTGATAAGTACCTACTTTAATTTTATGTGAGATTCTCAATATAATGAGATTCTCTTGAACATCGATAACATTATCACATCTCCAAATCCTCTACAACTCGAAGCCACCCTCAGTTTTTCCTCCAATTTTCCTTTTGCTGCGATCTCCTCACTTAATTGTCGAGAATTTTGATTGGTCCGCGCACCTACTCGCTAGCAATATTCCAATGCATCTGACGGGATTTTTATACAACTTTTCCTTTTTTAATTTCAGCCGGAGCCTCATTTATTATTCCTCTCCTATTTTAATGGCTGTTCGTTATCTCGACTCTCGATATTATTTTGGTTCGTTATTGCTGTCTGTTTTTGTAGGATTGTTGACAGAAGTGCCCGTTCTTCGGGATTGTTTTTATTGAACATGTATTTTCAGTTCTCCTCATATTTAAAATGACTGAATTTTCGGAGAATTTAAAATTTGTGCAAAAATTACAAACTATAATCATAGTATCATCAACAAAATTTTAATCGTTTCCTTTTTGCTATTTCATTCAATAACTCGTAATCTTTTACACAGTTTGAAACCTATATTCGACCACCGTCTCTTCAAGCCATATAAAAGGAAATCTGCCAATACTGAATAAGCAAATCTATCGTACAAAAAACAAAATAAGCCGAGCAATGGAATAACATTTCAATCGGCAGCAATTACTCGTCAACGGCGGTACGGCTGAATGCGTACGCGCAGTTGAATCAACGACCCTCTTTACACCGCTTGCAAATCTAATCCTGCAAATTTCAGCAACAACGTAACATCCAATGATGCAAATGTTAATGGAACTGATGCTAAAGAAGAAACAAAAGCACCAATGGATGCAGAAGTTAATGCTAAAGCCACTGACGCAACTGAAGAGGTAGCTGATTACACGGCGCAGCGGACGTATTGACAAAACGCGCGTGCGCACTCAAACAAATTTCAGAATGGCCGCCTATTCAAACGTCACCGCGCACGCATTGTACAGTCCAACGGCAGAAATGGACAGTGGGCATTTTTGGTGTCTGTCCCGAGAAACTTGGAGGATATTCGCAGTTCATAAGAAACTTTTAGATTCAATGGGTAGGTTTAGAGTTTAAAGCTAGTTTCGAGATAAAATATTTTGGTAACACACTTTAAACTTTAAACTAATAAATTGGAAAATGGTACCATGAACTCGATAGTTTTGCTGATGTTTTCTATATAAGAAATACAGATACGAGATCTAATAAGAATATACTACTTAACTGCAAATACACATCTGACTCGAATCATCTTAAATCAAATCGCCTCTGGTGGCAACTTGCATCTTCTGAGAGAAGACCTAGCAACTCTGATTAGTGTGCATAAAGGCCCTGATTAGATAGTTACAACAATTAAGATGCCTCGCGCGAACGTCCGGCGCCATCGCTCCGCGGTTCAAGATTCCAGCAACCGGTAGTTTCGTGACCTGATTTTATAAATCTTATACAAATTTATCTACTATTTATTTTCTCGTATTACCCTTGAACAAATCCATAATAATGTGCAATTTTTTTAGTTGGCTATTTTTTTCCTATCATGTTACGTATTTTGATCAGCAAAGATTTGAAATACATTTTTTTTTTGCAGGCTTCATGTTGAAAATGGGAGAATCAGGGCCAGTTTATGGTTAACCAGTTCCAATGCGACTTTTTGTGAGGCGTATGTATTGAATTCTTTTGTCGAAATTGAGAGATAAAAAGTTGCAGTTATTGGGCCGTATGAAAGAACTTGGACAGGTGTAGCATTTTTGTGACATTGCCATGCCAAAATTATGTCTTCGTTTTATTTACAGACACAAATTAAAGAAAAATACGTTAAATATTTTGCTGTTTTGTTGTCATATATGTGGGTCAAGAAGTCATGACTTCAGAGTCTTCGTAGCAACCTCGTAGTTTCCCCAGTTTCTCATAAATTATCAATTCTACTGTCAAACATGACATAAATCTCCAAAATGTGGATGTTGCCAGAATCACCACAATTGACAGGCAGGTTGACGATTCTAACCCAAATCTATTTTTACAGAACAGAACCAACAACAAGTCTTCTTCTTCTTCCGTCCCTGATCCCGTTATTTGGGGTCGGGTCACCTCACAGAACCCACAACAAGTATCAGAAAATATCTAGAGCAAAACTAACAATTTGCGTACCCCACAGCAAGAAGTTGCAACTTTTCCAAGTCTCTAGACACATTTATAGGCGATATTGGAATTTAGGAGAGATTTTATTGACTCGGCTTTATGTTGATTGGATTCTCTTTAATCCCGAAGTGCTGTTTCTTGCTTTATTTCTTGTTCGGTATCACAACGTTGTAGATATAAATCTGAATTATCTCCCACTGTATCGAGCTCATCCTTATATTCTTGATTGTTATCTTTATAGAAGTAAATGCGGGTTTTATTTGCGTTTTAGCCTTCGTATTTCCGATAGCCTTACTAAAATACTACTACGGTTAATTAGATGCAAATAAAAAAAAACTTAAGTCAAAAAATTTACTTTGACAACATTTGCTTGCTAAAAGCATAGTAAAATCAAAATCCAATTTTCGTCTTCAACTTTTGTTAACTATAGAAAATAATATTTACCTACTTATATTCTGCTTACCCCGTCTAGCGCATTGAGTCATGGCTTTATGTATGCATACTACGCATGTATTAATAAATAAATAATAAAATATAATAAAATAATCAAGGGATTGCAACTTTTGAAAAATCATCAACACAATCAAGATATTGATCTAAAATCAGTCTCAATTCTGCACAAAACAACGCATCTCTGTCTGCACAAGCAAGGCTCTGCAGATCTAATACCTCTGTTGTCCGTGCATCCCCGCGGGTTCATTAACCTCCCTCCCCCCCACCACCCACTGCCTCACTAGCACCCCCTACAGGCGGGTAAATACCTAGATTGCAAGGCTTCGTTATTAAATGGGAGAGCCGTAAAAATCAATTTCGACGGCCTGCGTTTGGGGAATAATCGTTTTCATTTTGGGAACTAAAACTTTAAAAAATTTATGATTGTATTATTTCAAAATAACAATTTAAAAGCTATTACAGATGTATTTTAGCAGAAATAAAGTTTATGAAAATAAAATTTGTCAAACTAATTAGACTTGTTTGAGAAACACGAAGCATCTGATACTGACTTGTTAGTAATACAGGCTCAACTAACAACCTTATTATTTTTTGCAGAAAACTTATCGCTACGAGTCTTGACTCCGTTCGTCGGGATTCCAACAAGAGGAACAGAACCCCCCTTGTTCCAGCAGATCCGTGCCAAAATGGTAATGAAGCCGACAACTCGAGCACCCAAACAAAAACATGCAAAACGTGAACCGGGAGCCCTTGACACTTCCCTACTTCAAGACTTCATTATGGCCAAACAATGCCTGTTAAAAGTTAGCGGCATGCAGAGCCACGCACACACGCACACATGCCTGTTTACAAACAACTAATTAGATCCTGTGTGAGTGTTTTTGTTTCTCCTATCTCTGTGTGAGTGCCGCTGTGTGAAGGCTAAGGTAAGGGGCCTCATGGTTGGCACAGCTCATGTAAAATGCATAAGATACGCTTTCATACTAAGGCTCGCGTCTCTCGTTTGTCTCTGAACGCACAGATGTTCGGTGAAAGCGATTTTTTGCGTGGCCGTGAAAACACGAGCGCTGAAATTTGGAAGATCTCGGAAATATTCAAGGCTGAAGGTATAACTGGCTCAGTTACAAGCGTTGCTACCTCAAATTTGCTAAACTTGTATATTTATAACGGCATTAGGTAAAGCTTCCTTTAGTACACCAGGTTAAAATTTCCGAATTTTGTTAAAGTCACAGGCTTATGTTTATTTCTTATCATCATATTTTAAGAATAATACAGCCCTACAAATTCTAATTATCTATCAAAATTTCAAAATAATACAGTTACCAAGTTTATGTAACATAACCAACTTCTCAGGACTGAAACAACAAAGCCAGAAGTTACTACGTCACAAAAAGTAAACTCACCTGATCAACCGTATGACTGAGCCTCCAGAGAGACCACCTCCAGAATCCTGAACGATCCATCACGTGGAGTCGACGCCGGAGTCACTGAACTCATTCGCGATTCCCACCACGCAACACTTTTGTAGAATAAGGTCACCGCTATTTAGGTCGCCGGTATGGGGAAAAGTGATAAGGCGTTTAAAGATAAGGGAATGTGACAAGCGTAGGCTGATGGAGATTGTGTTATAGAGGTTGAGGCTGTTTTAAAAGAATATGTAAATTTAATTATGTCAAATGATGTAGGTACCTATATTTAGATTTACTGAAAGAATATACGCACATTTTAAATGTTAGAATCTTCGAAAGATTTTGTTGTTAACATTTTTCATTTCTCTACATTTTACACCATTAATATCCTAAAGAATTTTAATCACAAGCGTGTAAAGAATGACAATCATGATATCGATCTACGCTTTTCATGAGAATGTGGAACGGCGTTTCTTTTAACCCCATCAATGGAAGCGACATGGGCGCCAGTAGTTCTGCCTTAATAGGGCAAAATCTGAGATAAGCATCTTAGGCGAGACATGATAGCTGGTCTGTTGAAAGCCTGACTGCTTTGGTGCGATCAATCTGAGTTCCAATCCGGTATAAATATACTTATTTTTATTTTATTTATTGTCCTGTGATCGATTAAAAAAAAATTCGTAACGTACATAGTAAAATAAATGGAGAAACCTGCCTAAGAAAAAGAAAATTTTGTCCATCTGAATCGGTACCTAATTATTTGTGTAGAATTTGTCCTATCATTAACGTAAACAATTTGACTTATGTAAACCATTCAGGAATGTAAGATTTTACTTTTCTAGTCCAGTAGTAAGTGTTAATTTTGCATTAGTTTTAAATAAATTTACTTATAGTATTTAAACAAAACTGTCTTGTAGTTTTCCAGCGGCGTATGTGGACGATATAATCGCCGCAGGATCAGCACGTAAGTAGGCTGTGGAAATGACCGCACACTGTCGCTTGGACACGAACGTGACGCAAATATCTAAAGTGGTGAGAGAAAAGACAGCGACAAGGGTTTTACCAATACTTGTTAGTCAACCAACTAGATACAGTATTTAAGTTATGTTTAGAAATTGTTAGTAGATACAACGGTAATCAAGATCATGAGTTACGATTTATCTTGTATCTATTTTTATGAAATAACTAGTGAAATAATAAATTTGATATCTGTAAAACATGTATGTCTAGCCTAAAAACTTAGAGTAAGCATGGAGTAAATAAAGTAACTTTGCCCTGCTTGCTGTACTGAAAGTTTCGGGTTCGATTCCCGCACAGTACAAATTGCTATGCTCTCGACACTATGTCCATCTCGAAGGGATAAACATTTAAAAATCTGCTGTCGGTTTTCTGGCACTTTAACCAGAAATAAATTGTTGATGTTATTCAAACCTGGTTCGTTTAAAGACTTATCGCATGTTTCCTATATTTTCCCAATTACGTATAGGATTTTCCATGCCCTCGTTCTCAAACTCCGTTTTGCCGAGTGCGGGACATCTGCTTATGTGTGACCTCTCCGGAATAATAAAACCGTCGTGACAATCGCCCGGCTTTCCACCGCGGCACTGTCGCTGATCGCTTAGTATTCCACGCTTGTAGCGTCCGCAGTGTGACCCCCAATGCGTAACGATTGACGCACTTTTCCCTACTGCTTTGACGTCCACTGCTTCTTCATCACTGAAATCTTCAACATTGATCGATTTGAAGACGTAGTGTATGTTAGAATGATTGGGAATCATGTCAGGCGTCTTTGAAGAAGATTTTTCGTTCGACGCCCTCTTAGGCGACGTCAATAGTCCAACTTGGTTATTAAATCTGTCCTTCTTTGTTTCACAGATGCTGGCCGAGATATTTTAGAAGAGATTCAAATAAGACAAAAGACATTTTGCTTCTGTTTAAAGATTTTTCTGTATCAGTCGTCCGCCTACAATTCTGTCAAGAAGTGAAAAATTAATCACATTTTTCTTAGCATTTTGTGAAAATTCAGTAAAGAAAATCGAGAGATTATTGTAATTTTAGCGAAGAATGCTGTCCTGACCTCCATATTGCAATAAAACGTGCCCTTACAAATGAGTTTAATAAGATAAGTCTTGAATTATTTACATATTACACGAAATCTTTGACTGATTTTAATCGGCCTTTGAAACACGTCATAATTTATTTATTCATGGGTAGTCCATAGATGAACAAACAAAAAATCTATGCCTGGTTACTCAAGAACTTCACTTATTGACAAACATTAAAATTTCTCATACTTATAAAATAAACCTAAAAAAGTATCTATAATTTAAAAATGAAACAATTTATTAAATGTATGGTAAAGAATGAAACAACTTATGAGATTTACTTCGATACTCAGTGTACAACATAATATATATAAGGTTTAATTCATTATTATGATTCATAAACTCACTGAGCAACATAACATAATCATTCTATTAAATAAACAACGATTTTCGCAACCATAAGTAAGTCACAGTCAATTAAAATTAATTACATTAATGACAAGATAATTGTTGCCATAGTACATTTATTATTAAGTTGTTTGGCAAGTTTATGAATTATAATGATTTAAAGTATTATTTTTATTCTGCATTATCTGGTATACGAATTAGCAACTTTTTTAAATAGAAAAGACGATCCAGCTACAGCATCTTATGGGTATGACAATGCATTAGGTAAATTTCATAAGACTAAGCCTCCGTCCAGCAAAAAACAAGTAAGCCGTTCATTTTTCAATAGGCACCAGCACAGCATCATACGCAGACGGAACCAGAGCGTAGGTGTCATAATATTCCAGGACAGCAGAATCCATTAACAATATCGATAAAATCATGAAGGAATACCAAGGTACTCATAAAACTGTAAAGCGATGACACCACTACTCAGTTGCAACAGCTTATGGAACTGTATTCAAAATCCGCAGGTTCAAGTCATGCAATTATTTTTTATTTCTCATACTTTAGAAACATTAATCCACCATCCATTTCCAAAAGAATCATCAACATAGGTAAGTTTTAGTGTGATAATCGGAAAACATATTTTTTATAGAAAAAATGATCCACAGTAACTCGTGATAATGATGATATATTATGATATTGCACGTCACATAAACATCTGCGTAACAGACAGACGAAATTAGGCAGGTGCCACGAGACACCAGAATAACAGAAGCCAACAATAAAATCGGCAAAACGTATGAGAGCGACGACATCGAACTTCTGAGAACTGCGGATGCTCAGATGGAAGAGCGATAGAACGGTATTTTATGGCTGCAGGTTCAAATCCTGACAAAACTTCTGATTTCTCATTATCACATTTTAGTAACATTTAAGTGTCCTTTCATTCTAAATATTCGTCCGACTTGGCGAAGGTGCCATAGAAGGTGCAGATATGCATTTTACGCTCTGCCTACATCGTAAGGGCTAAAGGCGTGACTTTATGTATGTATGTAAGTGTCGAAAACATTCGCCAAAACAGGTAACAAGTGTTTTAGCATGATGTTCGGACTAACAAAATTATTTGGATTGAAAAGATGATCTATTGCTGTAAGTAGATGATATGACAGACGCGAAACGGCAGTGCGCGTCACAAACAGACGGAACTGAATCGCAGGTGGCACAAGGTACCAGGACAACAGAAGCCACCAACAAAATCGGTAAAACTTAAGAGAGCGACGACACCGAGCCCGTACCGCGCGCTCCTGTTCAAATGTATTCAAATATATGCGCGATTAATTCAGCCTGCATAGCCAGCGGGACGGTGTTAGTAGTGACGATCTCACTTTCTACGTCGGATCGATGGGGCCATGACCTTCGCAATGCCTCTTATTTGGTAAAGCTGTATTTTTTGGTGGGTTTTTGAGGTTTTTGGGATTTTTAGGGCGCCTAAGCGGGCTAGAGGTCAAACGGGCAAACGCGTTCGAGATTCGGAGAACAACCTCTAGATTGTAATAGGTCGTGATATTAATGATGATAAAGTCAATGTTGATACTAATGATGACAATGATTATGATCATAATGTGGTTTAATTAGTCATGCTATTTGATAGCGTAGAAACTTACATTGACGACTTCATAAAAGCAACCAAGTGCCACATGTTAATATTTTTAGATTGTATGGCGCTAAAAAATTACTTATGAGGAAATAACAATAATGCTTATTTTGATACCATCACATCATCAACAATTTTCCATCCCGTCAAACTCTACCAAAACAACATTGTATTTTTATGATATGAACTTAAGCATTCCACCGTCAAGGCTATCAAACTTAAGACGCAATTTTACACTTTTTTCACGCATTTGAGAGGAATATGAGCATTTTTATTTTTACGATAATGCACATCATAAACCTCCGGGGATGCAAACTACAAAAGAACCACTAACTCGTATCAATACATCCCTTTAACGCTTAAAAGGCTTTTACAACCAAAGGTTTTCGTTCAAAAGAAAAGACGCCCTTGTGAAACTCTTTTTCAGGTCTCCAAGGAATTTGAGTACGTACTGAGTGTAAATAGAGATAGCTACGTATGTATAGGGTCGAGTGTTGGGCGTAGAGGAAGGGTGCGCAAGTGTGCGTGCGACGTGACAGTGCGTGTGTATAGAGGGGTGCATGTGAGTGTGGAATGCGGTACACAGAAGTACTGGTATAACTCGTTCACGACATTATGGAGTAGCGTGACGTCACAGAAGCGGAATTAATTTGTACAAACCGTGTTATTTTTGTTTAGATTTTCGTTTTATTTTTTAAATAAATTAATAATCATGTAACTCTACTTTAAATTCAGAAACATTTTTTGAATGAAAGAGATGTCTCGAAGTATGTATAATGATGATGATGATGATGTAACAAGGGGTAACAAGAGGACCTGATTGTAAAATTCAGAAAAATACTAGATAATAACAGAACATGTCCATAAAAATATGTGGTTAGTTACGAAAGCATAACTTTCATAATTAAAAACAATGGAGTACGGAGTAAAACAAAACTGTTGCAAACTCTATTTTATTTGTTATAATTTCGAAACACAGGTTTGAACGACAATGCGGAATCTGAAAGGGGTTGGTTAGTCTGACAATGAAACTGAACAACTTTCACACAATTTTCCGGGGATGGAAAGCTTCTTATAATGAAGGTAAGAAATAGATGAAAAATAATTTATGTACAAGTTTTTTTTTTAAATATAAATGAGGTAAAAATATGGTAAGTACTAAGTTAGTTGTAAACTAAATCATATTGAAAATAGAATCTCCAAGTCAGGTTATCTATCGCACCACTTCACAGCGAACGGACTATACCAGCTCACGCACACAGGCACACGCCTACGTGCCGTTGTCTTGGCAACGTCGCGCTGCGCGGCGCCTGCCCACCTCCCCCCTCCCCACCCCGCCAGCCAGACTTAGCACTGCCAAGTCTATGGAGTAAATCTATTCTATATGATTGGTCATTGAAAGATAAGCTATAAGTGAAGCTAGGTGGATCTATCCAGGTTTTTTTTGTCCATTGGGTGTATGAGGAATATTTTGTTTTAATGTCTTCTTTGACAGTCTAGTATAATGTAGAAGCTCGTTTCAGTTTGTTAAACTGAAATAATGCAACTATCAAAATTTGGATAAAATTTATTTTCTGATCTTTTTATTCAATATTCCTTCTTAACTTGTCTTAATTGCTTCTTTAGTGAAATCAAAGGCAATTTAAAAAGATTCAGCTACTTAGTAGATGAAGTTACTTGAACATTAATGAAACTACTTACTTACTTATCTAGATGTAAAATTTTAAAATTCAACGATATTGTCTAAAAGAATTATTAAACTATAGAAATAAAAATATGAGTACCTTAGAGTACCTATCACTAACATTTTTTATCACATAAATACAACCTGACCTTGTAAATGTCAAAATTTTGAAATAAGACGACCGACCAGACATTTTAATGTAATAAACGAAATTATAGTAACACTAAATACAATACGCAACGTAATTGTAATAAAATCATCAACATTGTAGAGCAAGAGCAAAAATCGATGCAGAACTAATGAATCAGAACCTCAGACCTAAACAAGGCTGTCGATAAAAAACTATTATGTCCAATGCCTGTACATTTACAAAACACTACTAAGCGTGCAATAATAGACTTCAGAACAACACATAGTAAAGACTATCTACCCATATTAGGTACTCTAGACGCGTCAGAAACAGACAGAGATGAAAATACACAGAATGGTGAAAAAGAAGAAGACACAGAATGGTCACCCTACAACAGACGCACACACACAGCTGAAAAAGCGGGAAAACCGAACGCACACGCGGAAAAGTGTGACAATTATGCATGTGTGCGTGGTTTTGTCTGAGTGATACGGGAAACGGAATGTAGGTATGCGTGAAGCCGACGAACGCAGATGATAACGATTGTAATGTGCGAGATATAATTCGAACCCTGCATAGGTGTATGTTTGTATAGAAGGGGTATAAGGGTATACACGATACGGAGGTAAATTCTACATGACAACGACTCGGGAATAATTACTCGCTTAGTTGTTGTACAAACTCGGTGAAGGAGTTGGCGGGTGATAAATATTCTTATTTCAAACTGAGCGAATATTCAAATTGTCGCGCAAACTGCGGCTGGACGACAGACTAGTTTTCAAAGATTCTGTTATAGAAACATTCTAAAAAGAAAAAAAAACCTAAATTGATGTATTAAAAATAAAATTTCAAGAAAATATTTGCAGTATTCATTTTAATGTAAATGTAGAGATAACTGAAATATTAGTTACTTCGGCTTCCGAAAAATAAGACATCAAATGGCAAAACAAGGAGATACGAAGTTACTCATTATTGATACCATTATTGAAGGTAATCTTAACAACCCTCTTGAAACCTGTACATAAGTACATATAGATAGATAGAAGATAGAAGGAAGGGTTGTGATCACCTTATTCGTAAATGGGATGATGGAAATTATTAATTAAAGTCCGTACTTGGTACAAAGCCTGAAAATTCGCTTCCATTACCTCCGTACCTATTCGAAAGGGATTTGGAATATTTTGAATAATTCGAGGAAGAGTAAGATTTGGTTTGGGGAAATGTTTTGACGATTATTTGTATTTATGTTGATGACGTTATCGGCGTCGGTGATACATTTTAACGTGAAAATGTAAGTATAGAAAGAAAGTACTAAATGATTCATCAATAATGAGTGACACTTCTTCGCCATTTAGTGATAAAAAATCATTTTCAGAATAGACTAATGTGATAGTAAGTAAAATAATGAATACAAACAATTTAATATTCATAGTAATTCATAAAAAAATATACTCAGAATAATTATTGCTATTGTAAAGCGATTTGTATAAGATCGAACTCAAATTGATCTCTCAAAGCTATTGACATGACAATGCTCTCAAGAGGTAAGCAAATTACATAATTTTCCGTATGAATGAACAAAGTGCACGTTAGAGTCCAGACAAGCGGCGGAGTAAAATAAACACCAAACAAACTTTTATTAAACCGTCTACGCTCCTTTACGTGGCTCGGGTGAAAATCACTTGGTAGAAACTTTGCGCCGATTCGAGACCACTAGCGCCATCTATCGTCGAGTAGCGGAACTATTTTGCAAGCGTAAAGGTTCAAGTTTTTGGTAAGTGGTGAAAACACTAAAAATGTTTCCTTGAAAAAAAATCTTGTTTTTTAATTTGGAATAATACAGTTCGATGTTTAAATAAAGTAGAGTTGTGCCAATGATACAGCAAACGGTAGCGGTACTCGAAACGAAAATGAATTCAAATGACCTTGTCTCATTAAAGCAATATAAATAATACATGAAGTCATTATCATCGCGCGGCTTAGCGTTTTTACAAAGCGTTCACGAACTCGTATCAATTGCACATGTAATAACTCTCACTTTCAATCGCCATAACTTTGAATAATACTACATTAATTTGCAATTCATAGAATGTGAACATCAAAAAGCGTTTAATATCACTTATTATAATATACAGACATAATATTACAGTGTGTTTATATTTTGTTAGTGTTAAATTATGTTAAAAGGTGTTCCTGTTATGAATAATGGTGCAAATAATTGTTTAACCTATTTTGATGTGCAATCTCTATGATTATAGAAGTTCCTGTAATGTTTTATAATAATCTGATTATTATAATGGGTGTAAGAAGTGTAAGGGACGACGAGATAACTTCAGTCATCGTAAAAAAGTTTTTGGGGAAATTAAAAATAATACTTCCATGCTGGACTGGGAGAGATAGAAAAACATAGAATGGGCCAGCTGCATCCCCTCCCGGGCATGCTGTAAAAATCAGCTAAGGGATCCGAGGGTTTCAGTATTGTAATTTTTTAGGCGATGGGCTGACAAACCTGTCACTATTAGCAATATACAGATCTATCTGGATGGAATAACCCTCAAAATTGTCAGACGTGGCGGAACGACCTTTGTTTAGGTCGTTTACGCTCTGCCTACCCCATTAGGGATAAAGGCGTGATTTTATGTATGTATGTATTTTATGTATGTAAAAATAATAGCCTAAAGCTTGGGGTCAGTTTTTGGACTTCGTCTACTCCATTTTCTTTAGCTTCGGCTTTCGCTAGTGTAAAAAAAAGAATGTCAGTGTTGACTTCCAGTTTGTAAGTCTAGCAGGCAATCAACTTAGCTTTATGTGCCATATAACATGTTGTGACAAAGTAGATTCTACAATCCACTTGACGGTAAGGCATTAAGCTCCACGTCACGATAGCTTAGTGTTTCATTTTTCTATTTACTTATAATACTACTTACCACTTATTAATATCCGTGGTGTTATGACATTATTACATTACCTGTAACATTACATGCCGCATTTTATGCTTAATGAAATTATTTTCACTTTTAAGAGCATGAAACAGTTAAGTAAATGCTGTAAAAACCGATTCGAGGGTTTTAGTATATGCAATTTAGGCGATGGGCTGACAACCCGTCACTATAGCATTATACATAATCATTTGTAATAACCCCCAAAACTTGTCAGACGTGACGGAACGACCTTTGTTTCGTTTTGCTCTGCCTATCCCGTTAGGGATAAAGGCGTGATTTTATGTATGTATATAAATATCAAGTTCCCACAGAACCTACTCCTTTAAAAACTAGTTTGTTACATTTTAATAAAACTTCAGCGTTTTTTTAGCTTTAAATTTGGATTATTTCATTCAGATCAACTTTGTGCATTAGACATTTTTCGTATTGGACATTAGTGTCGTAAATGATCAGAGAAGTAACTAGAGGTACATAAACATACCAAAGCCATTAGTCCCACCACACCAACACCAACACCAACACGACACCATATCTATACGTCATAATACCAGTGGGTACCCTCTGGTACATATGCATTGTCTGCCAGCGATTTGCTTGCAGCGCCAACCGTGAAACGAACAGAAATAACCACCTACACCACGCATTATCTACTGGCACAGTCAAACACACGATCAACATACATTATACACGCCTCTTTCTCTTACGGACGAGGTAGAGTGTCAACGAAATATTTGCAATTTCATTTACCGTGTAATTTAATTTATCCCTGGTAACAGAAGATTTTAAACAGCACAATAAGTCTCTAACATGATTTGTGTAACGACCACAGTCACAGACAAAGGCTAGGCGGTTAAAACTTTAGTTATGCCATATCCGGAAAAAGGGTTATTTTAGAAACGACGAGGATGTAGAATAGCGACAGTTTGTCAAACCGTCGTATTTACCCTTGTATTTACTCTATGGTATTTTTTGTTATTCTATTTTTATATTGCTCCGCATTCCAGCATGGAAAAACAATAAGGGCGACTACCTAATGGCAAATAGGAAGCGGTGCGGCGCGGGCGAGGCGGAGGCGCGTCAATTTTGTATGTAATTTGTGTCTGCGCAGCGCAGCTTGATTTTAAGTTTCTATACAAAAATGACGCATCGGCGCCGCACCGCTTCCTATTTGCCATGCCCCTAAGGGGGTACAGTTTTCATGTGGTTGACTGTACGCAATATTTACTATACACACCGTTAATTATGTTTAGTTATTATGTGTTATCGCATTCGTATCTTTCGTCGCATGACATGTTTTAGTGGTAGGTAGCTGTGGCATGTAGTATTATTGCAATAGTAGGTATTATAAATATGATAAACTAGGTAGTAAAATCTTTTCTAGTTTTAGCCATAGTTTTTTATTATGACATTTGCAATGGCATAGGTTTTTTGAGACAATAAAATTTCCCTCAACGTTGCCCTTTTTCTTGGCAGTTTACGCTCTGCCTACCTCCGTAAGGGATAAAAGCGTGATTGTTAACACCATCTACCACATACCTAGAAAAAGGGCTTTGTTGCTAATACTTTCGATTCGTGGAGGAAGAGCATAACTTAACTAAATCTTTACCAAAATTGTTGTCATCCCTTTCTGTTCTCTCAGGATAGAAAATGACAGGTGTCTATTTTAGTCGAGATTTTGTGATTTTGTGCGCATACGAATTGCTTCCAGTATTAGTCTATTCCACATCAGTTCTCAGTCATCCAATAACATACCTAGGTGTATTGTAGTAGCATCTAAACAGCTATCCAAATTCAAACTAATCTAGTTACAAGATAGGTTCAGCGAACACAAGCAAACGCAACATAACTAAATGAACAAACAGTCTGTCAGTCTGTGTGCCAGCAGTAATTGCGACAGACACACGTATTAATCTATATTGCTAACTGGCTCCGTGGTATGGTGGTAGAGCCTTACGATACGGGGATTGGATTTCTTGTGAAGGACTATCAACTTTTATTTTATAGGTTCTAAAAATTTAAACTAATAAGTAATAGAAGGACGATAACTTACATTAAAATAAACAAGTAGAAGTAAGTACTTAGTATTGCAGCCTGAGAACTATTTGGGCTCTACACCACAGGGCGAGGCGTCCGAAAAGTAAGATCATGCTGTCGGATGGGCATGTAAATAGTCGGTCCTACGCCTGACTTCTCTCTGGTCGTGTCAGTCAATCTGTCCCATCAGAAAAAGAGATTGAAGGAATATATATGTGCTGCACAAAAACTAAGTCCCACGCACTTGATGGATCTCTGAAATATTGACCGCCGTCACAGAAAATCGCGGATGGGAGGACTATTTAGAATAGCATATTATGTTGCAGAGCTACACACAAACACAAACGCATATCAATAATTTGTGTCATAGCTTGCGTGAAATGAGCTGGTCTCGCGTCACGGCACACCAAGTGGTACATTGTAGTGCCCACTATAGTGTATAGTGTGTCACACTATAAAAACCATGTCACATATAGTTACAAGGTTCGGGAGAAGGGAATCAATTTTAGGAAGCCTGTTATTTGGAGTTATGCACTTGTATATATCAATGATTTCTCCTCCTGACTTAGTCTGATAAATTTTTTTTTTTTTTTAGGGAAATTGTATATTTTATTTAATAAGTTCATACAGTCAGTACCTATAATATTTACATACTAAAATATAGGTTTAAAAAATTTGTGGGTGATTGTGACAAAAACACCCTACTATGAATTAACATCAGATTATAAAATCAAATAAAACACTATTAAAATTAAATCCGTTCAATAAAACCTATTTCCTATGGAAGTGTCTATTCCTGACTTATAAAGTACCTCCACTTTTCCTTTAGCTATAATCACCGGCGATTGCTACACCTCGCAGATTTGCCTACGCACCGCACCGTGTCAAACGCCTACGATAAATCATTAAACGATTACACAGGGTAAAAACTCACTGTACTTTTTATTCCCTGCCTGCTGAAAGACGGTGTTGGAGCTGAAATTTTTAACCCCTTGGCTGATTTTAAATCATGTCTGGTGAGACCGAACCTTATTTCTAAGGCCCGTATTTATAATCAGCTCTCAAGAGTGACAACGAGTTTGAGTTCGTATCAGAAATGTCATTTCAGTACAAAACGACCTGTCAAATCCATACTTAATATTGCTCTCAATCTTGAGATCGCTTTATAAATACGAGCCTTAGAGACTATTTTGACTGGGTGTTCCAATCATTTTACGAACCGATGAACAAAAGTATGCAACTATGGTTTAGGTTTTCCAACCCACATAATCAAGACAAGTACCTATGGGCCGTATTTATAAACAGCTCTCAAGAGTAACAGCGAGTTTGAGTTCGTATCAGAAATGTCATTCCAGTACAAAATTACCTGTCAAATCCGCACTCAATATTGCTCTCAATCTTGAGATCGCTTTATAAATACGAGCCTATAAGTACTGTATAGTTAAAAACGTGTGATTTTTTTCGTTTCATTTTCCTAGCTAGCTCCCTTTTCGTAACACCCTATATTTAAAGCGGGTGTTAGACAACCCGGGATCAGTTCGTCGCCTGCAAAGGAACTAGAGTTTCTCCAGTGTTGATTTACTGTGTCCATTGACGCGTATCGTGCGTAATGTCGGACCGGCGATTGGTTAATGCCGTAATGTAATGCATTTATGCATCAGTCACGCCTGTTGGCCTTACGGGGTGGGTATAGTCTCAGCGGTTTTTTAGGAAAGGTCATTTTATAATGAACTTCGTATTGCTGTTAAGTAGGTAGTGACATTGTTTTAACAAATAGCCTAAAATATTTCGGTTTGAATGCAACTAAGCATGCATGACCTTAATAAAATATCCCTTATAGATAGCCCTCAGCACTCGATTTTTTTATCATAATTGTATTACCTATGAAAAATGGATAATAAAAATCTATCCATCAGACAATTTGTCATCGAAAGTGATCTACAGCACATCACTAAACATATGTAACTCAAGAAAAGCTGTAATTATTGTGCGTGTACGCATTATTCGCATTATAATCAGCAAAAACTACAAACTGTGTTATTTTCACGCCTTGATTGATGAATGTCTGCCAGGATTTCAACTAATTAGTCTATTTGAATAATTGTAGAGTCAAGCCTGTATTCCCATGCGAAGAAAGCAGAGCGTCAGAGTCTTCTTAAATTCGTTTGATTAACATTTTTCAAAACTCTGTTTAATATTTATTTTAAAAAATCTAGAGTGAGTAGCTTTACTAAACCCGACTTCTTTATGATTTTCATCTTTAGCAGAGGAGAAGTAGTTTCTGCTAAATGATTTGAATTGTATGGTAAAATTAACACTTTTTTTATCAGTAATGCTCGATCTCACAATATGCATAATTTCCTAATTTGCATGTTACTTATAAAGATGCTAATAGTTTTGGTCGATTGATTCCGCTAATAACGATATGAATCTACAGCGATACATTAATTTGTTGGATTTTTATAACAGCTTTTTCTATACTGATTTATATCTTGACTAGTGGTATAATGGTATCGATTCCGTCTGACTTATACCTATTTTTAAGTTAATCTAGTAAGTAGTACAAAAAAACAGGTAGGTACATAACGAACTGAGGATGCTACTAGAATAGTGCCACTTTAAAAGACTATAATTAACATTTTAAACACATAGAAAACAATAACAAGACTATTTTATTTATTCTTTTATATCTAATCTGTAAATTATAAAAAAATAAACAGCTTATATTTTTTATTTTATTTCAATTTACTCAAAATTATTACCACTTACTAAATACCATTTGACGGGTTATTTTAACTCTCCAACTGCTGGTTAATTTCCCCGTATATACGACCATGGGAACTGACCACCTTGACTTCCGGTGGCACGACCTCTCATTGGCGGGTTTCCTGCCATATAACCCCATATTTACTTGTAGTATAGTTTAACCGATGCGGGGTTAAAGTGACACTATTTATTTGGGAATGATGGTTTAGGTAAGAAACGGTAAATTTTGGTAAGAAATCAGGAATCCAATATTTCTTCTTGTAGTGTAGGCTTCAAGTCGATCGATCCGATGAAACATAAGCTATCTATAAAAAAAAAGATAGCTTATGGTATAATAATAGATAGCATTATGGTCGATATAAGCTTAGGTATAAATATATTTGAATTGGAAGTTTCAATGTATCCGACCGAGTACATTCGTTGTGCAAGTTACTTACTTATATTATTGTTCTATATCAATTTACAGAATGTTCCAAATAGTTTATTTATGTAAAATATTAAAATATATGAAGGATATTTAAATACTTAGGTACTTCTTTGTTTTTTTTTAGATATAAATATGAGAAATCAGTAACTCTATTTATCTTGAAACAACCCAACCTTAAAATCGCAACAATCCAAAATGTAAATTCGCACCTGTACGGTATTAAAATAATAGTTGATAAATCCGGGCACGCGTGAATACAATTAGCCGGATCCTGGCGATCCCAGCGATCCGGGTATAGTACACCACCCGGCGGGTACGGATATACAGGGTGTAAAAGAATATACTGGCCAAACTTAAAGGCGTGAACCTATCCATGGAACTGAACAACTTTCCCTAAGGAACATAGGTCGAAATATGAAAAAAAATTGGGCCTCCCATTAAAATGCTAAAAGCTGCTTGAGTCACTTCGTATGGAAAGCTAATTCTTTTCATATTTCGACCTACATTCCTTTGGGAAAGTTGTTCAGTTTCATAGGTAGGTTCGCACCCTAAAGTTTGGTGAGCAAATTTTTTTACACCCTGTATATCCGGATATGCTCGGTAGCCGGGTACAGGCCGGTGAATGCCGTGGGAGCGGGCACCTGCTCCGTAATCGCATGAAGCCTCCGAATCATAGACCCTGACGATTCGACACACAGAGTATGCAAAGGAGATTGCCACAGAATTATGCGGGACAGCGCGAAAAATCGAATTGAATCGCATCGAAAACCAAGGGTCGAAAGACAAAGTGTTGGATGGACGTCATCCTACAAGATGGACAGATGACTTGGTGAAGATTTCTGCACATCAAAGGATGTAACTGGCGCAGGAGCGAACAAGTTGGAATTCTTCATGGGAAGTCTATGTTCTCCAGTAGAAATCTTACGTTAGAAATGACGTTCATTATCAAATAGCTGACTCCACTAGTTTCGAAGGAGTGCAGAGGGAAAATCAGTGCCAGATTACTATAAGGCGGGCTTAATACTCGGTTGTCAAGTTTAGTATAAAAAGAGGCATAAATGACAAGTTGTATCTTCTGCACTACCTCCTCTACGTAACGAGTGGCTGGTGGATGTATAATTGCGTAGTATTTGCGCAGTCGGGAGCGCGGTGAAATAACACTAGTGCGATAACGCGCGGGTGCAACTGGGCCCGTTGTTTGCGCTGCTTCAGCCGCCGCTGCTCTAAACTGATATTTTTGTAGTTGAACGTTTAGTTTAGATAATGGTGGGACTGAGCCTGCGAGTTATTATTTTAAACAAGATGTATTATTTCATGGGATTTTTAGCTATGATGGTCAAATTTGTAATAAATGAAGAAAGGTATAACCATAAATTCAGTCGGACTAAGCGAATCTTTTTTGTATTTCTTATACTATTTATAATCAAATAAGATTAGAAATGGTTGGTAAATTTACTAGCAAAGAATTCAACACCAATTAATTTGGCATGAACCCAAACCTTATCTCGAGAGGATTAGCCTTGTTTAGAGATCCGCATGAAGAGCAATTTAAAAGAATAGTTCACAGGTTTAGGCTATGCTTTAAGCGATACAAATATAGGAACAATGAACCTATTCCTTATTTATTATATAGGTACTTATATTTCAGAGTACATTTGACAGATTTCTTTCAATGACAAATAACATTTCGATTACTCCCCAGTTTCTGCATGCAACATTATATTTCATGAAAAATTTCTAATTAAATAATTGACACCTTTTTCTGTTTTGATTGTTAGATCATCGACGAAAGAGTTCCAACGCAACCAGGAAAGACATCTTGAATTTTGGTGGTACAGTCTTCATACATAATGCGGAACCCTTCTCCCAAGGACTCTCACACATTCTTTATTGTTATCTCAGCCAACACCCTCAGATTCAGCTCACGTCGGTCAGCTCCAGTAATTTGTAAGTCATTTGCAGTTCCGCAGTGCATTGCGAGCTAATCTCTGATAGGGAATTGATAAAATCTACTGGGGAAACTTAGGCTCGTATTTATAAAGCGATCTCAAGATTGAGAGCAATATTAAGTGAAGATTTGACAGGTCATTTTGTACTGGAATGACATTTCTCATACAAACTCAAACTCGCTGTCACTCTTGAGAGCTGATTATAAATACGGGTCTTAGGAAGAAATCTAGCTAGTGTGGTCGACTTTTATATCTTCCGGTAAAGCGACTAAATGAACCCTGGAGTATTTTTAAGCTATTAGCAACTGGACTCTACTTAGGTATCGCGTGCTGTTTATCAGACAGTGTAAAAGGTATA
Source organism: Scrobipalpa atriplicella (assembly GCA_029255725.1). Classification (NCBI taxonomy): domain Eukaryota; kingdom Metazoa; phylum Arthropoda; class Insecta; order Lepidoptera; family Gelechiidae; genus Scrobipalpa; species Scrobipalpa atriplicella. The sequence goes on from JARACY010000216.1 coordinate 97,658, forward strand.
TTTGTGGTGATGATGGCACCAGTAGAGCTCTTGACGACCCGACCCGGTCAGATAGTTGGCAAAGTTTGATTTCAGGCAGATATTCGAATGATATGAAGTTATACATCACCCGCAGTGGGAAAGTGATCAATATTTTTTTTAATCGTGGCATTCGTTGACCCCATAATTCTTTCGTCCAAGCACAAGTCACAAGGAAAAGAAACCAATTGATCAATGAACAATACAAAAACCTGAACCACCCCTTTTCAACTTAAATCATCGTGGACGTCTGGATATTTTATATTTTTCTATCCGGTAGCTGTCAGTTGGACCAGCTACAATGTTTCCCAAGCAGTTGCGCCCGCGCAAGTAATTGCGGGCCGGTTTTTTGCCGCACGTCATTCTGTCACGGGCAACTTCTATAAATATTGCTATCGACAGCCTACTACTACTGGATTGCGATTCTGGTAACAGTTCAGTTTCATTCTGTGGTAGAAACTTCACTCACTGTAGCTTTTGAGGATTTAATTTCATATGAGCAGTGGACCAAATAGGTCTGTCTAATCTTTATGGGTTATTTCGCAGTTTGGGTAGGATAATGCATTCCTTACAGATGATGATAAAGGTGATGGTTTCGTTCTTCGAAGCGTATCTAAAGAGGTCGATCGCTGTCCGTAACAGTATTAGTTGCCATAAATATGAGGCGATTTTAGGTCCTTTAGAAATTCGCTTGAAGTGGTTTTTATCCCTACAATACGATCCCTATACAAAAAACTTGCTCTTGCCCTGCCAGCCCCCTAAAAGGCTGGAACTCTTTAATATTACCTACCTACCATTACGTGAATCGGATACCACTAGGCTTATATTGGTTCCTAGACACTGACGCTGTTGGTCATAAATTTAGTAATTTTAATATCAATTTTGAAATTAATGCAGCAGTTCTTGTAACTTCGGTTGCAATATGCGGATATTTCCTTTAGTTTGATATTTATATTATTTACGATATGGATAGGGCTTTATTATTTTATTTTATTTTATATAGTGACAATTTTTATTTTAGACATTTGCAGTTACCTGTGTTTTTATTTGCGATGCCACCTTAGACTCTAGTCTAGACCTCAAGACATTCTGTCTGGACATCTCGAGGAATGAGCGATTTGAGGATTCTGGATGTCAATGATAACGCACCAATCTGCATCCGCTCAAAATTTGCTTCACCAAAGGATTTTCTAACGTATGTTTTTCTACCCAAAGAACTGAAATGTTTTTCTAAATGTCGACTTGGCAAACATGAACCAGCAGTTTCACCTCAAACCCCAGCCCTTCAAACTGCCATGCATGACGTCGCCGGCGCGGGCGCAAGGGTACACGCACTTTAACAACCGACCAATCACCGCGCAGCTTTGCACTTCGAAAAACAACCTTATCCCACCGATAGATGGCGCTAGTAAGGTTTCATATGCATGTGACTGTAACATACGCACGGCTCGGAAGGAAGCGTGATCGTACCAAGATACATGAATTAGCATTTATTTGCTTCTATAATGGCTGCCACGGTCCTTAGTCATCTGTTCTGTCCGTTGCTGTTGTGTCCCAATTTTTATTGAAATTACCTGGAATTATTAAATTACTGGGTTTTGTGCAGTCAGCGGTGAAATTGGGTTGGATTCGGCGCAGATTTGAAAATAAGTTTTAGCATCTATACATACGTTATAATATGCTTAGAGCAACGCGGCCTTCCATTCCGTGGCCCCGTGTTGTATGCAATCTATAATTTTTAACCATTGCTGAAGTAAGATTAATTATCTTCTCCTAACTTTGAAAACTGCAGTATCACCCACAGATTTGTGAGCTTTTTCGTAGGGATAAGACATTTTCTCTAGGTTAAAGTAGCCTTTATTATTTCTGGTTTAAAGTCATCACTGCAATACACAGACACATCTTCCTGAAAATGTGCATAAGACTTGGCTAAATTGCCTTTTAATGAAGCTGTGGCAGCTCTACCTATCCAGTAAGGGCTAAAAATCGTGATAACACTACCTCGTCACCACGGCCTTACAGTTTATTTTTCCAGTCATTATTTTTCCAAATATGGTTATTAACCACCATTACAGTATTTTCCAGTAAATGGCACTTCACGTCACTTGGTTAATTACTGGCACTAACGACGCCTGTTTGGTGGCAATTTTATAATAGAAAAAACTCCCTATGCTAGAGTAAGGGGGTGAAAAATTGCCGTAGTTAGAACTAGGGTTTTAAATAAAGTTTAGACTGAAGTCGTAAAACACATACTTACTGCAAAGATTTATAAGCAAAATAATTATCTTTGTGTTTGCGATTCCTGATAATTATAAGATACACCTACTAAATTGATAATTATAATTAAATCATAATATTCTAGAATTACGAAGACGAAAAAATTAAACAGAGACAATATTTTGATGATTTCTTTAGGGTAATAATGACATAAAAGTTGTCTAACTATTACAATTCAAAAAACTTTGATTTAATATCAATGATAAAGGAAAGGATCATCGAATCATTGTGTTATCCTTTTTTAACCAATATCATAAATCTATTATAATTTCGTAAAGTGTTAAAATATATTCTACGTAATTTTGTAAACTATTTACGTAATTTTGTAAAGTGTTTAGTTCCGGCTCGTTTAAATTACTTGACTTCTGTAGAAGTTAAGACATGTTCTTTATTTTTGAAAGTTTTTATACAATACACCGATCAAAACCACATCCAATATCTCCATCAATCAATCAAACCTATCCAACACAGCAGTATCTCAAACTACAAACAGTGGAAAGCCAAGGTTTGTTCATTATGTCGTTCGTTACGGCCCCTAGAGTCCGTCCCTCACTTCGCACGGTCGCATGGTACATAAATATGCATGAGCAACCGAAACGTCCATATGTTGGGTGACCGCGGGTTCTCTTTTCCTGATATGACGATGGTGATCTGATAGTGTGTGATAGGAATGTCAGTTAATAGATGTATTGTAAATTCGAGAGCTAGAGTCATTTTTTTATGTGTTTACGAGTATTTTTTTTATTGGAAGTCTGAAAACCAGCAGCTCCGCTGAGACTCTTCCTTTTCATCCTTTTGCATGTAAATGTGTTTTTGTGTGTTTTTATGGATGAATAAATGACTATCTATCTATCTATCTATGTCTAACTGTAAATCTGTAATGGAAGAAAATTTATGTTAATTGTAATATAACAGACTTCTATTCTGATGTTTTCCTGGCTACAAAATTGTAAGAGATGAATATTCCTCAATGAGAGACCGATTCTCTAAATAAAATCAGATTTTTTTACAATTCAAGAGAACTTATATATTGCTGTAACTAGGTGCTTAAAGAGAGGGTCAGGAGACTGTCAGTAGAATAAAACCGCTTACGTATATAACTATATGAGCTTATGATAATGATGATGATGACATCATCAAAGGCACCTGCAACACCTGAAAGATTCTCAGAAAATATATTCAATACAGTTACTTTGTTGTAGAATAATGCAAATTTTCACCATCAATTATGTATTCTATTCTTATGTTTGTAGTTAGTATAACATGATTTTGTTGATTAATGATTAAAGTGTGAACAGCAGATTAACACTTTTTTGTACACAAAATTATGCACAATACAAAAAAGCAGATTAAAGTAATACAGGATGTTTTGTAAACACTGAATAAGCAAGTCTAATATACTAATTTGCATTCAAATTATTCTAGTCTAGCATTCTTGTTGCTACAGTGCAATTAAAACAGATACGCATGATCGGGTTAAGTGTGGATTTTTCTGCACGTAGAAAATAACTCATACCTTTTTATAGTGAATAATCTGAGAATAATCTATCTACTTATCAATAAAATTAAATTAATAAAGACCACAACCATACACACCCAAAACGGAATACTTAAATTAATAAGACAAATATTTATTTTATCGGTATGTTTTGTAACTAAAATAACCTATAGAATCAAATAAATTGAAGGATAGAAAATATTAATTATTATTTTGAATCATGCCATATGTACGCATGAATATGTATTGCTGCGCCATCTATTATCGAATAGCTGAATTTTAGTGGGACGGCACGACGTTTTAGTAAAATATTTTATTGCTGTTTCTACGGGTTTGATTATAGATAAACGTATCAAATTATTGATGATAAAAACTTTTTTACGTTAGTAAGTATAGGATTACTGTTGTGTTTTCTTTTTAATTTTAATTTTTAACAGCAGCAATAAGTAGTTTTTCTGTCTTGTGTGTATTAGGTACCTGTGATTGTATTAGTAATTAAAACAGTATAATTTAAGTAAAATTACTAATCCATCAACATTATGTATCTACCACACACATTACAATACAAACCTGCTTACTGATTAGTGGAATAGCCATAATAATGAAATGCGTATGTATGTATGCATGCGAGAAAGTCTATGTCTAGACGACGAACAGACAGACTTTCTATCGTGGGTGTTGGGGTGTCTAATTGTTATATATTTGGTCTAAAATTGTATTGCTTTTTTTTAAAGGAAATAGATACAAAGATTTATCTTTGAATTGTCGTCTCTAATTAAGTTGAAACAGACACTCATCTGGTCACTAGACCAGGAAGCTCAGAGATGGGAATGTAAATTGAATATTTATCATGTTATTGAAGGAATAGAGACTATGGTATCTTGTGCAAAAACTAGGGCAAGTCCCGCGCAAATGTTTAATCTCAATGAGACTGACAGTTGTCACCAAAAATAGGCAGAGAGAACTTAATAATGAGCTGATAGTGTCAAATCACTTGATCATGCGCCGACGACAGCAACCGTTGGAAAGCAAAACAGTAAAAAGGTGAAAAAAAGTTAAAAACAACGGTCCAAAGCGACCCATGTGCGTCTAATTTTATTCCCCTGCCCAGTGGTTATGAAATAAATGCTAATTTATGCGCAAGAGTGGCCGATACTGCGTCGGTTGCCGGGAACCATTGAAGATAGGGTTTTTTTTTAAATAGTAAACGGGAGGTGAGTGATAAAGGCCTTGACCTTTGAACCACATAATTATTTGTATTATTATAATATAAATAATAATTTTGGCAATGTGGCTAGGATTAAGACAGGTATGCTCTGGAGTAAATTTTTTGACCAGCCTTGCTTTGTTTATTTTGTTTGTCAAAAACTTATGAACTGATTAAAAAATACATTTACCATCAGAAAGCTAATCCGTAAAATTACACATCTAAAAAACATCATAAGCTAATACTAGTCACAGCAATTTGGCATTGAAAGCCAGACTTCCACTATGATGCCATTGATGGACTGCTAGGATTAACTTCCACTATGATGCCGTATTGCCACGGATGGACTGCTAGCATAGAAAGAAGATCACATACCACATTACCTAGAGGTGTAGTCGTAAAACTAATTTCCTCAAGTAATATTGAGATCAGATTTTATGTGATTAAAGGATATTTAGGTACTTATAAATATTATCGCCCATAGCAAGACGGCCATGGGTGTGTATATTTTTGAATACCAAAATGTGGTAAAATATTAAAAAAGTTTTGAAAGGCTGTCAATTTAAAACGTATCTGAGTTAAATTTTTAGACGTCCATTGTTTTTTTCCATTATTCAAATTAGAATATCAGGTTCGATGTGGCCACTCAGCTCTGGAAAGTTCCGAGTTTGGCCCACGGCGCGGTGACAGCCCAATGTGCGGAATATTTATCAGTTTCAGCGAGGAAATTAATAAAAATCCGGTTAAGTGCCGCACAGTGTTTGTTATAGGGTTCTTTAATGGAAGAAATGTTTTTTTTTTTGTAAAATTTAATGGCTTAAAATCAATTTTATGTTCTAAATAATTATTTATAGTAAGCAGCCCCAAACTACCTTAGCAATAAAATGCTAAGTTAGTAGGGGGCTAGCTATGTCAAAATAAACTTGGATTATTCATTGTGACAACATCATAAACAACACCGCAAAAAATCACACCGACTAAGTTACTGAATTAGAACCACTTTTTTTCTAATAAATTATTTATGTCAAAACAAGATTAAAATATACTTCTCTATTTACATTGTTCGACTTGAAACTATGTAATCTTATTTTGAAAAAGTTCATGAATTGGATGAAAATAATGGTATTCTATCTTACAGAACCCCAAAATTGGAAAAATTAAAATCCGCCGAAGGGAGAGTGGACAGACAAACAGAAAGTTTTAAAAATTACAATAAAATATTCAAATTGATAAAATGTGCCGTCGTCTCGGCTGTCAATGCGACCGAGTTTTAAGTAACTCCAAGTTTTACTCATTATGATAATTACGAAGGGAAAATTTTACAGGCTATGGGACGTAAACTTGCAAGTAAAAAAAAAACTTTTGTCGTTTAGTCTTCAAAACCTTCTCTACGGGTTTCTGTCTTAGGCTCGTATTTATAAATCGATCTCAAGATTGAGAGCAATATTAAGTATGGATTTGACAGGTCGTTTTGTACTGAAATGACATTTCTGATACGAACTTAAGCTCGCTGTCACTCTTGATTGCTGATTATTAATACGGGCCTTAAAGTCGTGTCGTAAGCACAAATAAATATTTACTAAAAAGAGACATGTATTGTACAAATTGAAACCATTTTTAAGTATTTTACTTTGCGATCAAGTGAACTAAAGACCCTTTAAATATTGTCATTTTTTTTAACAAAACAACTATTATCAAGTTCAATAACAATGCTCCACACAAGCTTAACATTTTTATAATGATGATAAACGAGGTATACCATATTTTTTTGAAAATACAAAAACCGTTTTTTAAGCGCATACAATTTGCAAAGTTCAGCTACTCGGCACCAGAGGGCGCTACTCCCCTAAACCAACATTTGGCACTGCGAGTGTACTCTCGCCGCAATTAGCATAACCTTTGATTTCCAGCTTTTTGCTAAACCTTCTTAATTTCCCGTGGTGTTGCTAGGGGCAGAAAAGGTTTCAAACCGCAAATTAGGAAAGTTAGTGGAAGGTATTAATTTTAATGTTTTAATTCCCATACTTCTCAGCTTGCCATGGCAGATAGATTGGCAAGATTTTATAATTACAAAAGAGCACAGCTGGCACTGCCCTGAATTTATCCGATAATCGGTTAATCGTCTGGAATCTGCACCGCTTTTTTTTTCAATTTTTCTAATAGAAGACCATACGTCTTCTATATAGTTTCATTTTAGTGTCAGAACTAGATATAGGTAAGTTAAGTACTATAATTAGTCCACTGTAATTCCTAATCTTGGCAACACAGGAAAATGTCCTAAATTTTCGGAAGCTTTTTGTAAGTAACGAAATGCAAATTCTGAGACATTAGCGAGTAAAAGATAAGAATTGGGATTATGCAACTTATTGCGGATACTGGGTGTTAGGGGGGAATATAGGGTGGTAATTTGAGAAGTAATTATTCACAGACATAGGCATTTATCTGGAGGTTTTGTGTCGAAAATTATAGTGTGAATTGCCCTTAAGAACATGTATTTCTCTAGGCCTCGCATAATTAACAATTCCGGTTATAATCAAGCACGCCTTTAACTGTTAAAAATTATGAATTCGACATGAAGTCAAATGTGTCTTTAAGAGAAAAAAAATAATTTATACACACATACATACATACACGAATCACGCCTTTATCCCTAGAGGGGTAGGCAAAGCAAAAACGACCTAAACAAAAGTCGTTTCGCCACGTCTGACAAGTTTTGAGGGTTATTACAGATGATAATGTACTCGTATATTGCTATAGTGACAGGTTGTCAGCCCATCGCCTATAAATTGCAATACACTTAAACCCTCGAATCCCTTAGCTGGTTTTTACAGCATGCCCGGGAGGAGATGCAGCTGGCACATTCTATGTTTTTCTATCGCTCCCAGTCCAGCATGGAAAATCTATAAAAAGCTCCAAAATTACATTCTATCCTTTTTCTTCCTAATTCTGCAAGGAAACAATAAAATGACCGACAAATTTCGTTTCAACCCAAAAACAAACCTAACAATTCCGATCCCATTTGCAGAAGCAAATACATTCTACCCACATCAATAACATTACAGTGCAATAAACAAAAACCACACAACACAACACTAAGTCAATAGTTGATAAACTGGAGGCAATCCATCTTGGCCGAATTAGACAAGCTTTTCCCCCGGATCGGCTCGTTATTATGCACCCAACCCACCACTAGCCACTGGCCGGAGTATACACAATTTATAGATTCCGAATAGAGACAGGGATGGAATAAGGCCTGTTGTGGCCCTGTGAAATTGGTTGGGCCCATTGGGGGCTAGTTAGGGCCATTTGGGGTAGTAGGGGCAGGGTGGGGTTGGTTGAAGCTGGTTGGGGTCGGTTGGGGCTATGTGAATAATTTTAGTTTACTGATTGGAAGGTTTACTAGAATTAGACAAGGTTTTTCGCCGGATCCGCTTGTTACTAAACACCGACTAGACTGGCCGGAGTATACGCAATTTATAGATTCCGAATAGACAGGGCTGAAGTTAGGGTGGGAGCCCCAAAAGAGCGTTGGGCCCTATGAATCATTTTTGTCCACATTTGGTCACCGAGCCATTGCAGTAAGTAAGCAATTTTAAAAACCGCGGAAGAGAAGAAGACTGAGGACAGGCAGTCTGTAAAAATATTTGCTTTTATGACAAATAGCCCAAAGTTTTAGATATTCGAAACAACAAACTCTAAGAAACGCACTGATTAATTTGTTGATTTGTATTTCTACGGCAGCTTGTTTCTAGTTTGGTTAGAAGAACTATTTTTGAATTTACCTTATAGTATGTCTACACGATTATTCTGTTTTGAGTTTGGAGGGTACGATAAGCTGTCGTCAGATTCAGTCTCTGTATTTGCTGTTCCTCGTTTCTGGGTTTATTTTATTCTATATTCTATGATTTGGAAGTTGATAACATCTCTTCATTTCAGAAAAACGTTACAAGTTAATAAATGTCTGAGGCCCTAACCTTAATCCGGCCCTACCGTTCTCCAAACTCTAGTGTCCGTCGGTACGTCCCTAGCCCGTTATATTTTATTGTTATTACCATACTTTTATTTTATCAACGCGCTGTTTTCCCGGTTATTGATAACAGTGGGGTATTCAGCGGCTCAATGGACCAATTGGGAAGGAATGGAAGGATTGCACTTCACACAGATGAAATTTACATTGAATAGTCCAGCGATATTACCCTTTCTTTCAATTTGAGTGAGAAATGGTGTTTCATCAATATGAGGTAAATAAAATTCTATTGCTGTTATAAATATTTTTGTTGGAGCAATATTTTTAAAAGATTTTTTGTATTGAAATAAAAAAAACAAGGAATTGCATAGCCTATTCTTACTGCTGTAATGCGGCTGTAATTATAAGTAGGTATCTACGAACCGAATATTTCAGACGTTGGAAAAAGCGCCATCTACAACGTGTAATAGAAAAGGTATATGCATCGAGAAAAGTGTGATCTACCCATGATACTGAACAACTTTCCCTAAGCTACCCTTTATCACAGAATATATTAATTGCTTTTATGTTACACGTTATATACTGGGTGTAAGGGACAGCGTCCCGCAATCAGATAGGGGTTGCTCAGTCAACGAAACTGAACAATTATCACCAGGATTCTTTTTCAGGAATTCAAAAAAAAACATTGCTTTTCCATACAAATTGTCGGATCGAGGCGGTCACTTTCATTTCCTGAAACAAAATCCCGTTGTTCAGTTTGGTTGACTGAGCAATCCTTATTAGTTTGCGGGACGCTGTCCCTTACACCCCGTGTACCTAAGACCTACTCCATGAGGAATAAAGAAGTGTTCATTTGTATGTAAGTACTATTAATTGAATATTTTTAGGTAAATTGTACCTCATATTTTGAAAATAAAATAATATTTTCATAAAACATGTCTTGCTCATCTAGGGTCCATCTTTGCTCCCCCCGGCTTTGACCATTCATCCGAAATATCCCGTCTATTGACGTGTAAATCGTTTCTTTTTTTATTTATGACTCCTGTCCGAGACGATATGTTTTCTTTACGCGCTTCCCTTCAAAGAGAATAACGCTTTGGTGTTTAGAATTCTGTTTTAGAAATTGGTCTATTGGAAGCTAAGTAGCTAAGTTGAAAAGTGTTATTTTTAGTATTTTAAGCTCAACTTTAAGAGAGCTCTCGAAAGAAGAATATCATGATCTACTATCATAAAGCATTTAGCAAATGATATCAAATTATATTGACTGACAGGTTTCAAGTGGATTTTGTCGTGCTGCTACTTTACGATAGATGGCATTAAACGCTTTTTGAATTTGAAACGCGCTTGGAAACGCGGTATGACCTACGGGTATGACTTTTTTTCGAATAGGTAGTACATAATAGATTGTGATTTTACAAAACCGATAGATGTCGCTGAACTTTTGTAAAACGCGGTATTGAAATGTTTTCCTCAAATTCATATAAGCACGCTCACACAGGGAACAAAATAGTTCTATTAAAGTTCCCACATTTTTTAAATATAATCGGTAGATGTAATATTGATAATGCGTTTAATTACTTTAGTACTTGCGAGCTATGGCATCCAATTATATTAACACCCTGCATTTTTTCAGTAAAATAACTAAATGCTATATTATAGCAACTACACAAAACTTCTCTAAATAACAAAACCCAGTGCTATCGTTTCGTGTACGGCACAACTTAGTGCACTGGAAATCCGCCAAGCGTGTTCTTCGCTACCTTAAGGGCACGAAGGATATGAGGCTTAATGTCCAATCCAATGGCCAGTTCTACCCTGTCGGTTTTTCCTTGTCGATCGCCGGTCGTATACCGGTATTGTGTTCATGATGAGCAGAGCACCTGTGTCTTGGGAAGCCCGCAAGCAGCGCACAGTTGCCCTCTCGACCACAGAGGCCGAGTACATGGCACTGGGCAAGGCTTGCAAAGAGGCTATTTACCTCAAATCACTCATCCAGGAAGTCTTCGGTATCACTCATACTCTCATCATTCACACAGACAATCAAAGTTCAATCAAACTGGCACACAACATTATGCACGCAAGAAGCACATCGACATCAAACACCATTTCATTAGGGACTCATTATCGCACCACTACCTCACAATTAAATACATTCATACAAACGAAATGATCGCAGATATCATGACCAAACCTTTGCCGAAGCTGAAACACTACAAGTATGTCAAATATCTAGGTTTAGGTTAGGTGTAAGTTTTGTATGTCATTTGTTTTTCTTTTAATTAGTAGGTGTCATATAGGTATATATAATTGAAGATTATTGATAGGTGTTTATAGTGTGTATATAATAGGTTTTTTTTGTGCTAGTGTTAAGTGTACAGTTAACTTTGATATTTTCGTTTATCTGTATATAGGGTGATTACATTGCGGGGGGGTGTTAAAACTCTTTGGTTTATCAATATGCAACACCCTGGCCGCCTCTTTATACGTCTTTATTTTGTAATTTAATTGTGAAGTTCTATGCCAAAACACTTTGGAAAATAATGGTTTACAGCTAACTGCGTATTTTCATTATTTGCTATATTTACTATCTCTAACGTTAGTAATGACAGAAAATGATAGGTATAGACATTATTATTAGTTAAGTCGTGATTTTTGCAACTACGAATTGCTGCCAGTATCTCCAAACGTCTTGCACCACAAAAACCTCAACCTCCAGGCGCCTTATCTCATTCTTTCCCTCGAAGAGTTGCCAAATTCCTGCTCCTCATTAGTCTAGTCATCAGTATACATAATTAATTTAAGGAAACGGATGCGGGGTACGATGTAAGGAAACCGCCGTTTATGTTTTTAGAAAATTCTCATTATTGTCTATGGAGTGGGATCTGGTGTCATGATTTGCAGACTTGCTATTAGTTTGTTTGATGAGAGTTTTACATAAACCATTCACATAAGTATATTTTTATTTATTAAATCGTTAAGACTCTCAATTTTGAACTTTAGCTTGGATTTTAAAAAATCTTTCTACATTGGTAACTTTGTCTGAGCTTTAGATTAAGTAAGAATACTTTTAATTTCAACATAAAACAAACAATTTAAGATGATAGTAGGTACTACAGAAAAACAATCATAATCCCCAGACGGATAATTAAATCGGTTATTTATCATAACGACGACATAACCACGGACGTAACTTCCCGAATGCTACAATATCACCCCCCGACTTTCCTTGAGGTACTTGATGTACCAACTTACAAACTCCCATAGCCAATTTCCCCTAAGAGCCATAAATTCTACAACATAGGGTCGGATTTTGCAAGACCATTTTGTTGTTTGCTAGCAGTGATAAAGTGGTTTTGAAGTATATAAGGGGATAGTGTGCGACAGTCGCTAGATGGCGTTACCGTCGATTTATCATAAGACTTGTGACAAGTGGCCCGTCCGAAGCAGAAGATGCTTTTTACTGCCCATACCTCGCATTACCACCCAAGGGAGGTAAGAATCTGCTGACGAAGTTGATATTTTAGGAGGAGGGATTTTGTTAGATTTGAAATACTTAGGTCTGTCCATGGTATAAATATAGTCTGTCAAATATACGCAGTTTAATTCCAACAAAATGTCATGGATCAATGGTTTAAAATTTAAACTTTAAATCAGGAGTTTAAATCGTGCTCATGGGTTTAAGTTTGAAACAGATAAACGACCATTTCCTATATTAAACGGGCCAACTCGATATACATATTTATGTATCTTCTCAGATTATCTGCGCGAAACATGTTTTCTGATTCTAATATATTTTTCAGAGACTTAAAAGGACAAATTAAGCAACCCGGCCTTTTAGTACGGCTGTTAGCCGAAAAAGCTTGCACTCTCGCGTGATGGGATGAATGGGTCTCAGACTAGTTGTACACATCCTAAGATAACTTTTGAGATATGTTGCCCTGGTGGGTACACTCTATGGGTCTGCAGGCAGGGTCGGTTAGGTTACTATAGGAGCAATTACAGTATTTTAATGATATAGGAGTGGTGCTCGAACAAAGTTTGGAGCACACCCTGGTCAGATTCACATCGTGGTGAAAAAAATCCAAAATGGCTGAAAACAAGATGGCCGCCATACAAAATAAAAAGTCAGATATCTCCTAAACGATGAGAGAAAGATGGAGAGTGCTCGAATAAATGTTATAGGAAATGATAGTGGGTAACTTTCGGTGATCACGAAAATCCAAGATGGCGGATCCAAAATGGCGCCTGATAAAAAAAATGTTCCGATCAGGCTGCAATTTGGTTGTTGAGAGGTTATTGAAGTACTAATTCGATATTTATAGTTCGTTTTTCAAATCCACCGTTTTCCAAGATGGCTGCCATACAAGGGTTTTTTGTATCAAGAACTTTGATCAGGTCTGGCGTGGAAACAGTTGCTCGTAGTGGGAGTGAATAGTACGATTCTGTATTTGAATGTGTTGTATTATTATTTCTGTGGTCCTCTCCCCCCCTACATAAGGAACTGTTTACGTGATAGAATCGATTAAAGTTTCTTTAAATACAACGGTTTTTGTATGGGGAACTTTGATCAACTCTGGTGCGAGAAATTATGTAGGAGTAGGCAGGTAGATACTACAATTTTTTGGCTTGTAGAGCTTTTACTTATTTTACGCGTTTAGCCCCTTACGAGCAAATATTCTCGCACCAGAGCTGATCAAAGTTCCCCATACAAAAACCGTTGTATTTAAAGAAACTTTAATTGATTCTGGCGCGTAAACAGTTCCTCGTATTGGGGGAGAGGACTACAGAAATAATAAAACAACACATTCAAATACAGAATAGTACTATTCACTCCCACTACGAGCAACTGTTTCCACGCCAGACCTGATTCAAAAAACCCTTGTATGGCAGCCATCTTGGAAAACGGTGGATTTGAAAAACGAACTATAAATATCGAATTAGTACTTCAATAATCTCTCAACAACCAAATTGCAGCCTGATCGGAGCATTTTTTTTATCAGGCGCCATTTTGGATCCGCCATCTTGGATTTTCATGATCACCGAAAGTTACCCACTATCATTTCCTATAACATTTATTCGAGCACTCTCCATCTATCTCTCATCGTTTAGGAGATATCTGACTTTTTGTTTTGTATGGTGGCCATCTTGTTTTCCGCCATTTTGGATTTTTTTCACCGCGATGTGAATCTGACCAGGGTGTGCTCCAAACTTTGTTCGAGCACCACTCCTATATCATTAAAATACTGTAATTGCTCCTATAGTTACCTAACCGACCCTGCCTGCAGACCCATAGAGTGTACCCACCATGGCAACATATCTCAAAAGTTACCTTAGGACGTGTACAACTAGTCTGAGACCAATTCAACCCATCACGCGAAAGTGCAAGCTTTGTCCTGATTTTGATCCTTAACAGCCGTACTATTTGCCTTTGTCAAAGTTTTCCTAATAAACTAAACTGGGATAGTAAACAGTCACCTCTGCCCGAAAAATAGCCAAATTTCCAACATCCCGACTATGTTAATGAGGCAGGGAGGGCGCAAGGTTTTTGCAGCGTCCCTTGCTCCGGCCCATTTGAATATCGCCAGTTTGTCACAGTTCACAGTTGCTGAGTTTCAGTTCACTTAGTTTTCACTTTCTGATCCGTTTGGTTCCGAATTTGGAAGGAAAATCGGTGGAAAGATTGAATCTGTGACAGGCGATGGACTGTTGATAGATTTATCGTGTTTTCATGCTAGGTACAGGAAGTCTTGTGGAATTTGCAAATATAATAAAACAGTAAGGTACAGTTAGCAATAGTTCGTCCACTAATGGCGATTGCTGACAGTCCATACAAGGTGTGTCTATCATTTATTAAGTATAGTGGACGGTCAATAAGACTAAATAACATAGCTAATGCTGTATGTGGAATATCCTACTAATATGATAAATGCGAAAGCTTGGGGGTTTGAATGTTTAAATGAATCACACTTCAACCACTGGACGTATCGGATAAAACTTGGCACACACATAGGTACGGTTCTGGAATAGGACGGGAAAACCTTGAATTCTATGGGAAAACTTATTTAACACGCGTGAAACTGCGGGCGGAAAGCTATTGTACTTTATATGCCAGATTTACTCTAATGTAAATTTTTATGGCTAAATACATGACACTAATAAATTTTGCATGCATGTTCATTATTTACAGTGAACTAGCACTTACGTCAAATTAAACAATACAATAAAAATAATTCTTGTTCTAAATAATTGCAGCAATGTTGCCACTATTGTGTAAATTGTGAACACGCGAAAGATTAAAAAAAACCTTATGGCTTAGCATGGGCATGCTTGGCTTTAATTTTGTCGTACCTGTTTTACTTAGCACGCCACAGTTATATAAAATCCAACACAATGAATTAAAAAGTACAAAGAGAACATTATTTCGAAAGTATGTAGTATTAAACTATAGTCATTTATGATTAAAGTGGGCCGGTAAATAGGAGCAAGAAAAAAATATCTATTTTTTTATTTAACTGCCAAAATCATAAGATATTTTTGAACTGCGATGTCATATATTTTTGACCATCTGTGACAGTGATTCCAACAGGATTAAAATATTACGTCGACCAATCAATCACTGATAACTTGCTTGAAGTTTTTACTGTCTTTTTAGGTACTGAAAGTAAACCTTGCTAGAGAAAACGGTTTGGAAAAGTAAGTAAGTAAAGAAGTACATACCACCACCACAGAATGTTCTAATACCAGTTTATTAATCAAGAGACTTCTAGACTGCCCAGGGTAAACATCTTATCTATTTAACAAAGTTTCAAAGATGTATGCTGGACTGACAGCGACAGAAAAACATGGAATGTGCCAGCTACACAGGTACAAGGCGATGGCTAAGAACCTGTCACTAACTAGCGGTTCAAATCCAATCTAAAATTGCCCTCAATATTTTGTCAGACGTGGCGAAAACGCCGTTTACTAGGTGGTTTCACGCTCTGCCTACCTCGCAAGGAATAAATGCGTGACTTTAGTATGTTACGAATACGATGTTGACCAAATCCTTGCAGTACCTTACCCAACATTAGCATCATCACAATTCATCAGTCATGGGCGTGTCTCTCGCGTAGACGGTCGCCAGAGGGAGCACAAATAAACTCCTGAAGAGTGGAAGGTCTGGAGAGCTGGAGTAATGAAAGCCGCGGTTTTTCCATGATTATTCATGCCACTTAGACCCAGCTTTACAGTGGAGCCAAACCGCTGGAATATATATACTAGATATATACTATATATATGCTAGAATATATACTCTGCTGTGGGCGAAAACTTGGCAACTGGAGTTGATTGTTTGTATTTTTTGTCACCCATACTTACGTGGCGGGTCAGCAGGCAAGTCCTCCTTGGAGCAAATGACAATTTCATAAAGATTGGGCAACGCCTAAAAGCCAAGCTGTCTTCGCTTGTAAATGCGCCTACAAAAAGGTTCATTACCCACGACGAGACGCATTCAACAGTAAGTAGATGCTGGCTAATGGCAGGCTGATTTGATGTTTTTATTTCTTCACATTCTAAACTTTGGATGAATGCTACAGCTATTCCAGATAGCGGTACTGAAGGAAAACTTCGTATTCATCGGAAAATACAGTTAATTGTTGATACAATTAATATAAGTTTTGGTTTACTACCCTAGTGTTTCCATCGACTCTAACTAGATACAACGTTCCTGTCAATATTATTGTAACAACTTCTCAGACTCCAAAACTTGTGTAACAAATCTTCCCAAGTTACTTACACAAAAAATAAAACACATTCAAACTTCAGCTACCACGTTCTAACCCAGAACCTCTGAGGTCGCCTCATTTCAGATACGGTGACCTCACGAAAACAGGCTCCTCCTACATTATCATCCCCTCCTTCCCCCCAACCCCCCTCTCCTTACCATTAATGTAATTAATTGCCTGGTCTAGTACATACAAGAGGGTACACATGGCTCAGATAAAAGTATTGTGGGTAATTAATTTTATGTGACAAGTCGAGTGGAAGACATTTCGTTTTATGGTCGAGTTTGTGGTTTGTCGGTTTTACAATTTGAGAGTTTATTGTGAGGTCTTTTATGGGTCATTGTTGTAGATAGAATAGGAGTATGTGCCATTCTTTATTAGCTAATTCTTTTCCTGGGCTTAGGTTATGTAAAAAACCAATGTCTAAGTGTTCGTATTGCAACTTAGAAGATTAACTTCAATACACGATCTCAAATACTTTAAGTTATAAACTTTAATGCGTAGCAAAGACAGCTTTGCCCCAAAAAAATTAATAAGTAATATCTATAGGCATGATATTACAGGAAATTTACTTGATTTCCAAGGTACCTTTTTCTTCATTACGGAAAAAGTTAAGCATCAACGGCTCAACACAAGATCCTATAAAAAAAATCACATCAGTATAATTTTCTAATAAAGATAATTTTGTTCCGATCGACTTATTTCCTAAAAGCCACGTACGAAAAATTTAATATTGGTAAAACTACAGATAAGTATTTCTCGTTTACAAATAGGAAACCTAAGTAAAGAACCTACGAAGTAATGTATCTTACCCGGCTGAAACTGAAAGACGCTGGGTTACATAAGGTGGATATACCCGGGTTTATATACCCGGGTACATATTTACCCGGGGCGGGGTAAATGGGCCGCACTTCCGCCAATGCTCGCGATTTTCAGTAGGGCCGCCAGATGGAAAGGATTTCAGAAGGGAAATTGTTTTCAAGCCCTGAAAGTGTGGTTAGATTGTTTCGAAATATTGTTTAGATTTGTTTAAAGTGATTAACAGATTTATTGAATGATTTCATGAAGGGTTGACTAGACTTATCGTAAAGTTGTATTTCTCGATTATTTTTTTTTTTAATTAATGTGGTATTTTACAGTAATTTTATAAATGGACGATTTAATTTTGCTACAAGTTATATAATAAGAGACACAATAAATTATTTTAATTTATAGTTCAGTCAGTCAACCGTAAAGATAATAATCAATGAAAGACATGAAAAAGAATATATTGTAAATGCAATGAAGTAAAATTACTTATCTTATCCGATAAACATTATCAGAGCGCGATCAAGATTTAAAGATATCGTTCCACAAATTTGACAAAATCGAAATGTTTTATTAATTCACTAATTACTTAAAACTTTATCAGCCAGAAAAACTGTCGTGGTTAACAAATTGGTCAAGTTCCTTGTACTTTTAACTTTTAAGAAAATGCCAAGTCTCTTATTAGCGGACTTCAACGTAAACACAAAACCAATCAATTATTGCCGACGTATTACATTACAGCTGTCTCCACCACCGACCATCAATTCGGTTAATAAACGTAACCTTTTACGTAACGTTACCAATTTACGTGATCTCACCTTCACAAACCCTCATACATATTCTGCTTAACCTATTAAACGTTGGCGGCCCTGTGACAAAAGAGCCTGGCTGTTACAGACACCTCCCAGCAAAACTGTTATAAGAATGGAGGAAAGGGGGGTTGGGGGGGGGGAACAGGGAGAACCAAGGAACCAAGAACACTCCATTCCAATTGCTCATGTATGAATTCACCACATTAGGAGTCAAGTAGGATAAAAACAGGACGCGGGAGAAAGCCCCGATCTTCACATTGAGTATTCTTCGCCTTAAGTGCACCTTTTTATTTGTTCGTCCGTCGATGGGAAAATAAAACACACGTAGTCCGCGGAATTTTATATTTTGGAGGGAAAAAGTTGGGATATGAACCGTTCTGTTAGTTTGTCGTATGGGACTCTAAAACAGCGTGGGAGCGTCAATTAGTGCACGACTGGGCAGGCAAAGAAATAGGTTTGAATTGATTGTTCTTTTAAAACAAACATATTAAAAGCAATCTCTGTAGCTTAAAAACAAACATATTAAAAGCAATCTCTGTAGCTTAATGATTAAAAACTTAAAGAATTACGTCTTCAGAATGCCTTATGATTGGAATTTCCCATGAGCTTCTTAAAGGTGGCGTTAGCTAATATTATATTTTCTTTGCTATATGTAGTCTTTCTTCCGGAATACCTGTGCGTTAATTTTCTACTTTCTTCTTACTAAATCAAACATAATTTAGAGAGGTCTTATTTTCCTTGCTGAAGTACCTGAAGCAGTTAAAAAGAAAAAAATAACTCTTTGTTTTATAACATAATCCAAAAGGGTTGGTTTTCACAGCATCATTTCTTGCCAATCATGGTGAATATGATTATGGTGAGGTGAAACGCGGTGTTTGGGATTATATTATTATTTGTTGACGAATTTGGAATACGAATTTAATTTATTGTTTTGTAAACATTATAATCTACGAGTACAATTTAGAGTATAATATCCCAACAAAAGGCAAAGGCTTCGAAGGATATCATCAGACCACCCTGTCACTGATGGTGGTCGGTAAACAGACCATCATCATCATCATCATCTCCCTAGCCTTTTTCCGTACCTCACGGGGTCGGCTACCTAATCTAGGGGAATGCATGAGGGTACTGGTTTTTACAGAAAGAAAACCAGAACCAATCTAGGTTTTTGCCATTGTTAGTCTATTAGGCAGTTCACAAACTCTGTCAGCCGGGTTTATCAGGTCGTTTTACCCCACCGTTTACAGAAGAAGAAGATTAATATTTTCTCAGTAATCATATTCACTTTCCTCACTTGGTATGTAATAAAACTGAGACCCTTTTCCTGCAATAAAACGATATTACTGAGAAAATATTAATCTTCTTCTTCTGTAAACGGTGGGGTAAAACGACCTGATAAACCCGGCTGACAGAGTTTGTGAACTGCCTAATAGACTAACAATGGCAAAAACCTAGATTGGTTCTGGTTTTCTTTCTGTAAAAACCAGTACCCTCATGCATTCCCCTAGATTAGGTAGCCGACCCCGTGAGGTACGGAAAAAGGCTAGGGAGATGATGATGATGATGATGGTCTGTTTACCGACCACCATCAGTGACAGGGTGGTCTGATGATATCCTTCGAAGCCTTTGCCTTTTGTTGGGATATTATACTCTAAATTGTACTCGTAGATTATAATGTTTACAAAACAATAAATTAAATTCGTATTCCAAATTCGTCAACAAATAATAATATAATCCCAAACACCGCGTTTCACCTCACCATAATCATATTCACCATGATTGGCAAGAAATGATGCTGTGAAAACCAACCCTTTTGGATTATGTTATAAAACAAAGAGTTATTTTTTTCTTTTTAACTGCTTCAGGTACTTCAGCAAGGAAAATAAGACCTCTCTAAATTATGTTTGATTTAGTAAGAAGAAAGTAGAAAATTAACGCACAGGTATTCCGGAAGAAAGACTACATATAGCAAAGAAAATATAATATTAGCTAACGCCACCTTTAAGAAGCTCATGGGAAATTCCAATCATAAGGCATTCTGAAGACGTAATTCTTTAAGTTTTTAATCATTAAGCTACAGAGATTGCTTTTAATATGTTTGTTTTTAAGCTACAGAGATTGCTTTTAATATGTTTGTTTTAAAAGAACAATCAATTCAAACCTATTTCTTTGCCTGCCCAGTCGTGCACTAATTGACGCTCCCACGCTGTTTTAGAGTCCCATACGACAAACTAACAGAACGGTTCATATCCCAACTTTTTCCCTCCAAAATATAAAATTCCGCGGACTACGTGTGTTTTATTTTCCCATCGACGGACGAACAAATAAAAAGGTGCACTTAAGGCGAAGAATACTCAATGTGAAGATCGGGGCTTTCTCCCGCGTCCTGTTTTTATCCTACTTGACTCCTAATGTGGTGAATTCATACATGAGCAATTGGAATGGAGTGTTCTTGGTTCCTTGGTTCTCCCTGTTCCCCCCCCCCAACCCCCCTTTCCTCCATTCTTATAACAGTTTTGCTGGGAGGTGTCTGTAACAGCCAGGCTCTTTTGTCACAGGGCCGCCAACGTTTAATAGGTTAAGCAGAATATGTATGAGGGTTTGTGAAGGTGAGATCACGTAAATTGGTAACGTTACGTAAAAGGTTACGTTTATTAACCGAATTGATGGTCGGTGGTGGAGACAGCTGTAATGTAATACGTCGGCAATAATTGATTGGTTTTGTGTTTACGTTGAAGTCCGCTAATAAGAGACTTGGCATTTTCTTAAAAGTTAAAAGTACAAGGAACTTGACCAATTTGTTAACCACGACAGTTTTTCTGGCTGATAAAGTTTTAAGTAATTAGTGAATTAATAAAACATTTCGATTTTGTCAAATTTGTGGAACGATATCTTTAAATCTTGATCG